>JAQQPU010003018.1:38301-62460 GCA_029168905.1 Artemia sp. Kazakhstan ARC1039 | reverse complement strand
GGTTGGGGTAGAGGGATCGGGGGCCCTTTGGGTTGGGGTAGAGCAATCGGGGCCCTTTGGGTTGGGTTAGAGGACCTCACAACACTGTTCATTTGAAACTTGTGTATTATAACGACCACACTCAAAACCTCTTCCAAAATCTCTTCAAAAATCATATTTTATAATGTCTCTAGCTTTTTCGCCGAAATAATTCCATAAAATAGCTAAAACGGTTTCGCCAAAATTATCCCCAAACGGAATTTCAGCATGTTCCTTTTGTTTGGCATCTCTGCGCTAATGCATTTCAAGTTATTTGGAAACCTTTTCCTAAGCTAAGATCAAAACATCTGCCCGTGAATCAATTCTCTTTAGAACAACAAATTAATTCCCCTTTCGTGTCAATCAATCAATCATGACATCATGTGTGATCTAACTGTTTCTCCTAGACAATTCTCTTTGGAAATGCAAAGACATTAATTAACTTGACGTCATCTGTCAGACATTAATTAACTGTTTCCCGGGAACTCGTAACATTTGGCTTGGAAACAACAATAACAAATACTGTTTCCCGGAAACTCGTAACATCTGGCTTGAACAACAACAAGAAGGAAGTGTCAAAGTTCCTGTTTTTCCATTCTCACTGACAAAATCCATAAAACCATCAAATAATCAACACACATAACCATCCATGAAAACAGACATAAATGTGACAAACTTTCTGTTTTTTCATTCTCACTGACAAAGTCCATAAAACCATCCATAAATGTGACAAAATTCCTGTTTTTTCATTCTCACTGACAAAGTCCATAAACCACGTGGTTCTATGCCCATATAAGGAGCCCTGATCGGAGTATAAGATAGCTCTCTACTTGCGAGTGGTTAGGAGCTCCCCCTGTTAAATGAATTTGTGTAGTATCCCGACCACATTCAAGGTAAATGAAACACCTGGGAATTTTACCTAGAAATAGGGCATGCGCTTGGAATCTTGCCAGGACTGTCACAGAAATACAAAGGGTGTGCACTGTGACGAAACATGGGCTAGAAATCTTGCATAGAAACAGAGCTCCCGTAGGAATCCTATGAAAAGAGATAGGGCTTTCATGGGAATTTTGCCAGGAATGAGAATCTTACCAAGGCTGTCAGAGAAACCAGTGAGGGTGTGTCATGCCGTCATAGGGCTGTCACAGGAAAAGGGATAGGGCTGTCATGGGAATTTTGGCAGGGGTGGGAATCTTACCAAGGCTGTCAAAGAAACCAGTGAGGGTGTGTCATGCCGTCATAGGGCTGTCACAGGAAAAGGGATAGGGCTGTCATTGGAATTTTGGCAGGGGTGGGAATCTTGCCAAGGTTGTCGCAAAAACCAGTGAGGGTGTGTTATGACGTCATAGGGCTGTCACAGGTAAAGGGACAGGGGTGCTGTGACGTCAGAGGGCTGTCATAGGAAAAGGGATAGGGTTGTCATAGAACAAATTATTGCCCCACTACTTGTATACCACAAATTTATTCTTATTAGGAATAAGTCTGGATTTATTTACCTTAGGGAAAGCAAGTTCAGCCAAATATGTCCTCTGCAATGAATAATCGTCAAACAAAATCATAGCATCATTTTCTGACGTGGAACGTATGTATACACTTGGAAACTCAGGTCCGAGGCATTCTTGAATATAGAAACTTTGTTGTCCCGGACTCATAAGAACTCTATTCCATTGGCATTCTTTCTGATTTTCTAGGCGGTTCTCAGGACAGGTTAAACAGCTAACAACACGGGGCTCCGTTGAATTTGGATCAGTTACTTTATATAAATGCCTCTCCATTGGTCGATTTTCTGGAGCCGCCATAAAGTATCTGTGAGGATTTGCAGTCTTTATATTGAATAGAAAATTAACAAAATAAAAAAGGCTTAAAAAATTTAATGTCACTATAAAAGCCTGAAAATTGGTGTATGGACTTTATAAATTAAAATTGACCAAACCTGTGAATCCCAAAAAAAGGCTATTAAAAAATTCCACGTGAAGACTTGCCAGATCATTTCACTAAACGCTGACGTTTTCTGGTAAACGTTGACCGACGCCTGAAATGAACAATGAATGTCCTTACCTAGCCATTACACTTCCTTATTTACTCAATTTAATTTTACGTACTTGGGGTCTTCTGGTTGATGAAGCCTTCTGGACATGAAACTGAAATATTTTATAAAAATGAAAACTACGTGATACGTTTTCAATGATTTTTACCTATATTAATTAAAATTTTTACGCATTATTTTATATTTTCATACCATTTTAAGTTCAATTGAAAAGGCATTGTGGCCTAAAAAAAATTTCTACCAAATTGCATTCAGGCAATATATTGGGAATTGCTTGGGTGATCTAATTGAAACTTTGAGTGTTGGGAGAGGGAGGAATTTATATTTTTAATTATAGGACATATAAGATTTGGTGGATTAGATCTTCTGGGTTGTTCGCTAGGCCAAGAGTGTCTGAGTTTCACAAGGGTATAATCTGGAAACGGCACGGCTACCATAGTAAATAAAAAAAAACGCTATGTGCACTCGAGTTTTCGAAATATCTGTAGTGTCTCGGGAATGGAGGAACTTTCAGCAGAGCGGCCAAGTGGATCTCAAATTTGACTTAGGAAAGGAAAAAGGGTAAATCAAAACATACGATCTGTATCTAAGTCATTAAGCTAGTATATCTGCAATATCTCAGCAAAAGCTTGGGGAAGAAGTTGAAACTTCAGTGTGCTTTTGGAGGTTGTGAAGGAGGAAGGGATGAAGGTTGAAAAAGGGGCAAGGGGAACCCAAATCTTTTGTTGGGCGAAGAGGAAGGGGTTAAGCAATTTTATTTCTAGTTCATAAAAACATTTTTGCACTATAAGCGCCTATGGGAATTAATCAATTCACAGTTAAGTAGCAACGTATCTGTAATATCTTGAGAACAGCTTGGGTATCAAGTTGAAACTTTCAGGGAGTACTGAGAAAATATACCTTAAATTTTGACTAAGGGGAAGGGGTAGAGTTAAATCAAAAGACACTATAAGCATCCAGGTATTGGAAATAGCATATCTGCCATATCTTGGGAAAGTCACGGGAGATGTTGTTAAAACTTACAAATACTACTGCGGAAACGATGTGGGAAAGATGGAGCAAGGGGACTTCAAATTCTATATTTGGGGGGAGAGGAAGGGGATGAAAACGTGTGTTTCTTATCACCAAATGTGTTTGCACTGTAAGCTCTTATTGGATTAACAATCTATGGACAGTTTGATAGCAATATAATTCAAAATTAGTATTTGTTGTCAACTTATCAAAATGATATATGTACAATATGCTGGGAACAGCTTGGGATATCAAGTGGAAATTCACAGTCAGCATTAAGAGGGTCTTGTGAAAATGATGTGAACAAGGAGCGTGTACATTTTAGGAGACTTCCCCTCAACTGTTTTAAAACCAATCGGTAAAAATGAAAGTTGAGTCGACAAAATAGTAGCGTGAAGTGTTTGCAATTTTGCTCGCTTACTTTTTTTAATAGGTAAATGGACTGACGGAAATAAATGACAAAGTCAGAGGAAGAAGACCGGCCTCAGTCGGTAAAAAATGAAGTAATCTTAATAACAATATTACCCGAATCGGCCTTTAAAAATTACCAGCCAATCGGTAAAATATGTTTCCCTCTCCTGCCCCCTCCCCAAACATTTTGGTGAGTAACGCCTCGGCTTGTGGGAAAAGGGCAGAAGTAAACCAAGATAGTGTAAATCCATCCAGGTTATCAAATACAAAATGTACAATATTTAAGAGCCAGTTTAGGGGATGCAGTTGAAACAGGGAAAGGAAGGGGGCAGAGGGATTTCAAATTTTGTGTTCGGGGAGGGGCTAAAACTGTTTGTCTCCGGTCAACCTATACTTTTTCAAACAGTTCGTGGTAACGAACTGTAAGTAAGGAGCGATCCGGCTCAATGGTAACCGAAACTCTAGAAAACCGGTTTTTGATACCAATAGATACATCAAAAGAATCAGATTTCAATGCTGATTTCAAATATATAACTTTTTATAAATTTTTGTAACCCATCAAAAGTTACGCGCCTGATAAAATTTTGCTGATTTTCAAAAAAAAGGGGAAAGACCCCCTAAAAGTTATAGAACCTGAGTGAAAATCACACCATCATATTCAGCTTATCAGAGAACTCAACTGTAGAGGTTTCAAGCTCCTATCTACAAAAATGTGGAATTTTGCATTTTTTGCCAGAAGAAAGATCACGGATGCGTGTTTATTTGCTTTTTTGTTTTTTGTTGTTTTTTTCCCAGGGATGATCGTATCGACCCAGTGGTCCTAGAATATCGTGGGAGGGCTCGATGGAACGGAAATTAAAAGTTCTAGTGCTCTTTTTAAGGACCAAAAAATGGAGAGCAACTAGGTCCCCTCCCACGCTTATTTTTTTCCCAAAGTCACCCGATCAAAATTTTGAGATAGCCATTTTGTTCAGCATGGTCGAAAATATGATAAATATGTCTTTTAGGATGACTTAATCCCCCGAAGTCCCCAGGGGAGGGCTAAAAGTTATGAACTTTACCCAATGTTAACATATAGTATTGGTTATTGGGAAGTATACAGAAGTTTTCAGGAGGGTTTTTTTCTGGTAGGGGGGGGGGGGGGGTCGGGGGTTATGTTAGAGGATCTGTCCATGAAGGAAGTTTTCATGGGGGAAGGGAAATTGCCATGAAGGGGGTGCCGGACTTGCCAGCATTATTTATTGGTTATTGGGAAGTATACAGACATTTTCAGGAAGGATTTTATCTGGGGGGGGGGGGACTAGAGGAGAGGGTAGCTATGGAGAATCTTTCCGTGGTGGATGTTTCTTTGGGGTAAGGGACATTTTTATGAAGGGCGTGCCGGATTTTCAAGCATTATTTAAAAAACGAGCAGAAATAAAATAAAAAAAAACAAGTTTTTTCAACTGAAAGTAAGAAGCAACATTAGAACTTAAAACGAACAGAAATTATAACGTATATGAGGGGGTTCTCCCCCAAGTCAATACCTCGCTCTTTACGCTAAAGATTTTTTTAGTGCTTTCAAAAGAGCTATCTATTCTAATTAAACGGCCTTTGTGATTCAGGGGTTTGTGAATCAACATTTTTTTAACTTTTAACGTAAAGAGCTTGGTATTGACTAAGGGGAGAACCCCCCTCATATACATAATAACATATACGTAATGAAAAAAACAATAAAAAAACAAGCGATACGGCTCAATAGTAATCGAAACTTTTAAAAACGGAATTTTGATGTCAATAAATGTATCAAAAGAATGTGTTTATAATGCTGATTCTAAATATATAAATTTAATTAAGTTTAGTATTACTCATCAAAGGCTACGAGCCTGAGAAAATTTACCCGATTTTTTTAAAGAGGGGGGAAACATCCCCTACAAGTGAAAGAATTTTAATGAAAATCACACCGTCAGATTCAGCGTATCAGAAAACCCTATTACATAGGTTTCAAGTTCATATCTGCAAAAATCTGCAACTTTGTATTTTTTGCCAGAAGAAAAATATACGAATTTAGAAGTTAGTTACGTAAGTTAATTTGTAAATTACGTCATAACCAAATTTAGAGACATCCATTTAGCAAAAGAAAAGTAACATTTTTATGCAAATTTTGTTTACTTATTCAATGACAGTGAGCCAAAATAAAAGCTGCATTAACTAAAAAACGATCAGAAATTAAATAAAAAAAACAAGTTTTTAAAACTGAAAGTAAGGAGCGACATTAAAACTTAAAACGAACAGAAATTATTCCGTATATGAAAGGGGCTGTCCCCTCCTCAACGCCTCGCTCTTTACGCTAAAGTTTGACTCTGTCTCACAACTTTATTTTTTAAAACAATAAAAAACTTTAGCGTAAAGAGCGAAGCGTTGAGGAGGGGACAGCCCCTTTCATATACGGAATAATTTTTGTTCGTTTTAAGGTTTAATATCGCTCCTTACTTCCAGTTTAAAAAATTTTTTTTTTTTTATTTAATCTCACTGTAAGTTGCTACAGGACTTAGAATCTATCTATTCAGGGCTGCTTAGCAAATTAAATAAAAAGAGGCTATGTGTTGCCAGGAAATAAAAATAACATACCTACACTGTCTTGGTAATATATTGGAGATCAATCTGAAACTTCCCGGGAGTTTTTTTTCGGTGGGGGGGGGGGATTTTTGTAGTTATAAAATGGTGAAATGAAAAATTACTGAGAACTCTAGAAATTAATACCAATATATAATAAACAATTAGCCTACTTTCATTAGTTCTATCCACAAATCTTGATTATTATAGTGATTTTTTTGTCCATTTCGGGATAAATAAGAACAACAAGTTTCAAAACACATATCGTTCCTAGTAAAGAATAAAGACGTAATGGTCTTTCAGAGGTATGAGGGTGAAAACCCTGCTAATGCTTGTGGTAGCTTCTGGTCACTTTAAGTTTGACTTGATTATTCATTTTAATTTCTGTTCGCTTTAGGATTCACTTATCTATGGCAGTATATGTTATCTTTCTGTTTTGTTTGATTACTTATTTTGATTTGTACGTTCGAAGTTTGAATTTTGTAGGAATGTATTACTGCTTACCCTTGATCTTAATATAGCTCGCTAATTTTCTTTGAAAAAGTTCTTGATTTTAAACCTTTTTGCAAGGTATTTGGTTGAAACTTGCAGGCCCTGTTAAGGGGGTCAGGTGAAGATTCTAGTAAGATTATGGGAGAGGATAGTAGAAATTCAAAAGAGACTACGTGCATCTATATTATGGAGCTTTTTGGCAGGGCAGGAGGAGGGAGGAGAAATTTAAACCTCAAATCTTAACATATGATGGGAAGACAGAGAGGAGAACGGGGTGACAGTTTTAATTGTTATAACGTTGAAAATAAGAATTGCTTGAATTTCCAGAAATTAATGTCGTTATATATTAAACCAGCAGTCTATCTTCGTTAGTTGTTGTTAGTCGTCTTGATCATTTTGATGATTTTTTTTTCTATATTTGACGAATTAAAAATCACATGGTTCATTATACATATTGTTTCCAGTAAAGCGGAAATGACACTAAGGCAATTAGAAGTAGAGACTAGAGGCAGTTTTAGGGGGCGAGGGGGCTCTTGCTCCGGATGGAGAAATTTTTGGGGTGCAAAAATTCCAAATAAATAACAAAACAGATATAATTATTTCGTAATCTTTGAATCTTTTAAAATAAAGTAGAGGGTGCAGTTGGCAGTAAGTATAGGCAGTTTGAATCCCAAATTTTTTTTCCCATATCTTCATCAACATTCCTTGAAAATAAAAGAAATTAAATCGAATTTAATTAATTTTAATATTTATGTAGTATTTTTTATTCAAACTTTGTTAATAAATGAAAATTTTGTTACAGTTTGGATTGAAATTTTTTGGGGAACAGGGGGAGGGGCGAATCACAATTTTTATCAGGTGCAAGAGAGGCCAGAGTCACCACTGTTTAGAAAGTTTATGGGGTGGTAGCCCAATTCCTGTTTGTAATAATTTCTGTTCACTTTAAGTTTGGCTTGATCATTCATTTATTTTTTTTCGTTTTAGGATACTGATATACTAATATATTTTATCTTTTGGTTGATGCGATTATTTATTTTAACCACTGTTCCTCTTGAGTTTCAATTCTTCAATTGTAGTGTGTATGTTCGCTTTAATTTCAGATATTCATGACATTTTGTCTCTGATCGTCTGGTGGTAGTATTGGTGGTTTGTGGCAGCTGATAGCTAAAACAGGGATTGACCAAACTTCTTATTCAAATTATCAAATAAAATTCGTTTTTTCTATTACCCCCCCCCCCACCCCATCCCCAAAAAAAGAGTTCTGCGTCCATGCCTATACTGTAACATATTTTTGGTTCGATAAGAAAGCAAACTCAGTTTTTTTTTTTTTGTTTTTTTTTTAGCTTGCTTCCAAGTACATACAAATAATTTTTTTCAGAAAGTGGCCAAAGCAGGCAAGTACGCAAGGTTTCAGTGATTATTTCTGTAATTTTCAACGTTTTATGTAAATCCCCTTTTTTCAAATTTTATTCGGGGTTCCAGTGTCCTGCGAAAACAAATCCCTGTTGTTGCTCTTCTCTTTGATGTTTACGATGGAAAGGCAGTGTGGTCTTCGTCGTTATTTGGTTTCAAAAGGAGTATGTAGAGGCAGCAAATGTTAAATTTTGGAAAAGCATTGAATGACGTATCACTTCAATTCGTTCGAAATTCAAGGAGATCACAACTAAATAAGTTTTAATTGAATCGGATATAGTCCTTGATTAAATTCGGAGAGCTTATGTAACAATTCTACCAGAAGCATACCCCCCTCCCGACTGCACGTCGCAAAATGTCAAAATACAAAACTTTCAATTTTGTTCTAGCTTCGTTTCAGGGATGCCCCTTTTGGCCATCAGTGGTTATTAAACCCACCAAGAAAAAAAAAATCAAGCTACATATTTAGTCTTCTGCTGCAGTGCCCACTCAGAGCACAATCAAACAGTTCGTGGTAACGAACTGTAATGTAAGGAGCGACCCGGCTCAATGGTAACCGAAACTGTAGAAAACGGAATTTTGATACCAATAGATATATCAAAAGAATCAGATTTTAATTTTGATTTCAAATATATAAGTTTCATCATATTTAGTCCTACATATCAAAAGTTACGCGCCTGAGAAAATTTGGCTGATTTTTGAAAAAAGGGGAAAAGCCCCCTAAAAGTTATAGAACCCTAATGAAAATCACACCATCATATTCAGCGTATCAGAGAACCCTACTGCGGAGGTTTCAAGCTCCCATCTACAAAAATGTGGAATTTTACTTTTTTTGCCAGAAGAAAGATCACGGATGCGTGTTTATTTGTTTGTTTTTTGTTGTTTTTTTTCCAGGGGTGATCGTATCGACCCAGTGGTCCTAGAATATCGTGGGAGAACTCATTCGAACGGAAATTAAAAGTTCTAGTGCCCTTTTTAAGTGACCAAAAAAAATGGAGGGCAACTAGGCCCCCTCCCACGCTCATTTTTTCCCAAAGTCACCCGATCAAAATTTTTAGATAGCCATTTTGTTCAGCATGGTCGAAACTATGATAAATATGTCTTTTAAGATGACGTAATCCCCCAAAGTCCCCGGGGGGAGGGATAAAAGTTATGAACTTTACCCAATGTTGACATATAGTATTGGTTATTGGGAAGTATACAGACATTTTCAGAGGGGATTTTTTCTGGTAGTGAGGGGGGGGGAGTGGGTGGGGGGTTATGTGGGAGGATCTTACTATGAAGGAAGTTTTTATGGGAGAAGGGACATTGCTATGAAGGGGGCGCCGGATTTCCCAGCATTATTTAAAAAAAGATCAGAAATTATATATAAAAAACAAGTTTTTTAACTGAAAGTAAGGAGCAACATCAAAACTTAAAACGAAAGAAAACATTACGTATATGATTGGGTTCATCCCCTAGTCAATACCTCGCTCTTTAAGCCAAAGATTATTTAGTACTTTCATGAGAGCTATTTATTCTAATTAACGGCATTTGTGATTAACGGTTCATTTTTAAAGAATTGGAACAAAATTCGAACTTTTGCTTAAAGAGCAAGGTATTGACTAGGGGGCGAACCCTCTAATATACGTACTAAAAATATAAGAATATAGAGGTTCGTTACGTAAGTTAATTCGTAAGTTACGTATATTTATTACTAATAAAAACGTTCGTAAATAAAATTAAACAGGTTTCGAGAAAGCCATTTAACCAAATAAAAGTAAAATTAATATTCAATTTTTTTTTAATTATTCATATACGGTGAGCCAAAATCAAAACCTGCATTAATTCAAAAACGTTCAAAAATTAAATAAAAAAAAAAGTTTTTTTTAACTGAAAGTAAGGAACGACGTTAAAACTTAAAACGAACAGAAATTATTCCGTATATGAAAGGGGCCGTCCCCTCCTCAACGCCTCGCTCTTTACGCTAAAGTTTTTACTTTCTCACAACTCTTATTTTCGTTAAACAATGAAATCTTTAGCGTAAAGAGCGAGGCGTTGAGGAGGGGACATCCCCTTTCATATACGGAATAATTTCTGTTCGTTTTAAGTTTTAACGTCATTCCTTACTTTAAGTTAAAAAAATTGTTTTTTTTTTTATTTAATATAGCTAAAGCACATAGCTTCAACTGGAATGACCGCAATAAAAAGGCTTGCACAAAGACAGACAAAGATGTAGATGAAGGTTTTGAAGACCATCGTTTATCTCCTAAAATTATCAAAATTCTTAGTGAAACACACTACCCAGCAAAACTAAGGTAAAATATATCCTAGGGCCATCAATTCTGACTATTGCAGCAACATGGACATTAAGGGAAATATTTAATGACGCTCATTAGGAACTAATCAACAGAAGTCCAAATTAATGAAGGACATTTCTCGTGTCGTATCATACACACTGAAAGACCGCCGAGCTCCGGAAATTATCATGAAACATATTTTAAGCGAGCTTTATAATTCCATTTCCCTTGAATATAATCCAATTTGGATAAAATTGACATAACAGTACAAAGTCTTCATATGCAGTGAATTTGCTTGAAAATAAAAAATTATGAATAGAACATAGGATGGTTCAGCTTGAACAGGATATATTACTTGACACTTTGATTTTCCAAACCCCACTGTCGAATTGATGGATAGTCTTATGAAGTAATAACACAAATGATGGGGTTACAAGATTTAAAATAAATGGACATCTTAAAGGCTAATCAGTTCCGTGTGCCTGCTGCTCAAGCGGAAAATGTAACAACTGCCTCCATCCTAATAAAATTTTCAAGCAAGGATATTGCTCGACGAGTACTACTACTACTACTACTAACAACTCATCGCAGCACCAAGCCGCCTGAGGCCAACACATCTACGCACGCTCCTCCTCCACCCCAATCTATTCAAAGCCTACCTTTTTACACCCACCCACGAAGTTCCCATTTCCTTTAAATCTTTCTTTATGACGTCCTCCCACCCCAGACGAGAACGACCTGCTTTCCGTTTAGCCCTAGACTGTTGGCCGAAAAGAACAATCTTCGGGAATCTGTCATTCTTCATCCGCACAACGTGCCACATCAACCTTTCTTTCATTATAGCCCTAGAGAGCGGTATTGAACCACATTTTTCGTATAGCCTATTGTTTGAAATACGGTCAGTCCGCCGGGTACCCAGAACTGTTAAGCAATTTCTCTGGAAAACATCTAGCAAATCTTCATCCGCTTTTCGGAGCGTCCATGCTTCAGAGCTATATTTGACCACTGTCATCACTGTAGCTTCTAATATTCTAATCTTGGTTTGCAGACTTATCTTCCTATTCTTCCAAACTTTTTTTAACTGTGAAAAAACACCCTGAGCTTTGGCTATTCTATTTTTAACATCTTCACTGCTCCCACCATCTTTACTAATAATACTACCAAGGTAAGTGAAACTGCCCACCTGATCAATCTTTTCATTACCCAACGTCACCTTTTCATCTTCACTTATTCCTAGCCTTAGTGACTTAGTCTTCTTAACATTAATTTTCAAACCTATTCTAGCACCCTGAACTCGCAAAACTCCAAAACTTTATTCATTTTGCTCACACTTTCATCTAGGATGCTTAAATCATCAGCATAATCTAAGTCCAGGAGACTTTTTCCTCCCCATTTGAATCCATGGTCTCCCATTGCCTTTCCTGTGCTCCTTAAGACAAAGTCCATCAAAATAACCCATATGAATTTGGGATAGAACACAGCCCTGCTTAACTCCTAATTTAATACAAAACCAGCTGCTAACCTCATTTCCTACCTTAACCGCAGCGGTTTTATTCTCGTACATAGCACTAATCACTTTAATGTATTTGTCTGGTATACCATACAAGGATAAAACCTTTACCAAAGCTCTTCTATCAACAGAAGCGAACGCTTGCTTATAATCTATAAAACTGAGGACCAAAGGTGTTTGAAAAGTCTGGCACTTCTCAATTATTAGCCTAAGAGTGAAAATTTGGTCGACACATCCTCTGCTTTTTCTAAAACCGCACTGTACTTCTCTTAAAACTTCGTCTACGGCATCTCTCAGTCTAAAAAGTATCATATTACTAAGTAATTTACTACCTACAGAGACCCGACTAATGCCTATATATTTACCACACTCACTTTTATCACCTTTCTTATAAAGTGGCTTAATTAAAGTTTTCCTAAAATCGTTAGGTACTTCCCCTTTTTCAAAAATCATATTCATAACCGCCAGTAACTTATTTCTACAACGAGCCCCTTCCTAAGTTTATATGACGATGCTTTCTATAAACACCTTATATGCCCCCAGGGCATAACTTATAAATCTTACCCTGAGGGCTAGGGGGACTTGTTATACTCAAAGACATAATTTCCAGATATTTCAAATACGTTGAACAAATGGCTATCTCAAAATTTGGATTGGAAGTCTTTGGGGAAATTATGGGTGTGGGGGGCATTTGCCCTCTGATCACTTTCGACTAATAAGAAAGGCACTAGTCCTTTGAATTTCCAATCAAAAGAGCCCTTTTTGAAGTTTCTACAACAAAAATTTCTATAAGAACCTTATATGCCCCCAGGGCACAGCTTACAACCTTTGCCCGGACAGTTGTAGGGGGGGGGTTGCCATCTTTAAAGAGCTGGTTTCCAAGACTTTCAACTACGTTGAACAAAATTGCTATCTAAAAATTTTGATTGGATGTGTTTGGGAAAAATGTGAGCGTGAGAGGGGGGTTAGTTGCCATCCAATCACTTTCGCCTATTAAAAAGGGCACTAGCCCTTTGAATTTCCAATCGAATGAGCCCTTTTTCAAGTTTCTACGACAAAGCTTTCAATAAAAACCTTATATACCCCCAGGGCATAACTTATAACCCTTGCCCTGAAGACTGTGGTGGTAGTGTCCTGCTCAGATATATAATTTCTAGAACTTGCAACTGCGTTGAACAAAATGGCTATCTCAAAATTTTGATTGGTTGTGTCTGGGAAACGGTGGCCTTGGAAGGGTTGTTAGTTGCCTTCCAATCACTTTCGACTATTAAAAAGGGCGCAAGCCCTTTGAATTTCCAATCGAATGAGCCCTTTTTGAAGTTTCTATGACAAAGCTTTTTATAAGAACCTTGTACTCCCCCAGGGCATAACTTACAACCTTTGCCCTGAGGGCTGTGGGGGGAGTGTTCTCCTCAAAAACATAATTTCTACCTGGAAATCAACTACATTGAACAAAATGGCTATCTCAAAACTTTGATTGAATGTGTTTGGGGAAATGCTGGGTGTAGAAAGATGTTAGTTGTCTTCCAGTGACTTTCGACTATTAAAAAGGGCACTAGTCATTCCGATTTCCAATTGAATGAGCCCTTTTCGAAGCTTCAATGACAACTCCTTCGATAGGAAGTGCCCTGGTCTAGAAGAAAACAACAAAACAACGCATTGTGCTAACATCGTTCTTTACTTAGGCAGCGTTAATGCGCTGCCTATGATATTGCTATTTGGTTATTACTATGTCAATGCATTTTTTTTCTTATTTTTTTTGTGTGTTTTTTTTTCAGCTGTTTCAGGATGATTAATTTCCTCTTTTCGTTCTCGTGGGTTCATTACAATAATATCTGCTATACATTAAATTATCATATGTTTACTATCCTTTGGGTGGTATTTTGAAAATAGTTTTAAGCAAGATTTTCTTTTCTTTTTGTAGCCTACCTTGTGACTTAGGTAACTCCAAGAAAAACCTTCTTCTCAGGATTTTTTATTTCAAGAAAGATGACTTTGCGAGTTTGAAAATAATCCTTTTGGTGTATTTGTTAGATAAAAAATCTTTAGGTCAGTCTAATCAGTACAACTAATGTAAACCGTGTTTTCAATAGTAACTATGTTTCAAATTTGGGGGAAAAGGAGGTCACGAAAGGAAATTATTCTCTTACTACACTTCAACTCAACATGACGGGTCTCTCCTTGTCGATATATCATTTAAAACAAATTGTTTCGGATGGACAACTTGATGTTGGTGGCTTGTGTAAGACATTTTTGGCTTTTGGTAATGATATGCCGGATATCCATCATATAAAAGATGGAACAAATTAAACGATGCAGGACGGCTGAAGGTAGTCTTATAACTTACCTTCTAATTTTATAATGTAGTCTTGCATATATCTTGTAATTTACTTTATTGTGTACGGGATGATTTATCAAGAATTTATTAAGGTATTTTTGAGTTGCAGTTTATAGAATTCTCCTACTGGTGCTGCTCCGTTGTTTCTTCGGAATCTGGAAAGAATACTTGACAAGACAGTTCGTGGTAACAAACTGTTTAGTGAAGACCGATGCGGCTAGTACCCAAAACTCTAGGAAACAGAGTCTTGATAATAATAGACAGCCTAAATCAAAAGATTTGAATTGGGATGATTATTCAAAATGTTAAAAATGCCTTCTAGTAAGCCTTCTTATAATATCCTTGTTTTTTGTTTTTTTTTATGATGACAGCATACTTGACACTCTTGGGAGAGGTGAATCAGAGCTTCGGGATCCAGCTAAGTGGTTTGAGTCAGTAATTCTATGGTTCAATGCTAATTATCTTTCCCTAAGTTTGTCTAAGTTAAATTTTTGTATCTTTTTTCGCGCGTTTTTGAAGTTTATCCTCAATTATCATCAGTTCACCAGTCAAATGGGATCATTCATAGAGCTAAATATCGGTATATTGGCTTTCCTTTTAGATTCTTATCGATGAAAACATGGCTTTCAAACATCAAATGTATTTGATTAAAATGAAGATATTCAGGAGTCTCTGTATTTTCAGGAAGCATAAACAAACTTTTCCTGGATCAATTTTGAAAGTACTTTTTTGCTGCTTAATCCAATCTTATGTTTCTTACTGTCCAATTGTATGGATGCACCTTTCCCTTTTCTTTTGAAACCGCTTTCTAAGGTTTATTGCAAAACTAGAAACCTCCTTCAAGAAACTAATTGTTCAAGAGTTATCCCTTTACTTGGTCTTCATCATTCACTATATATCGTTCAATATATCATTCACTGTATATATCACTGAGAATAACACTGTATATTCTCCCGTGTGCAGGTTTTACTTTTTCGCAGCTTCTTGGTGACCTCTCCCGGCCCCTAAGTGTTCCACCGCCTGTTACCTCTGATCAGAACAATCATAATCTTTTTAATACAGAAAATCATATTCAAATTCCTTTTACTCCTTCTGTAAAGTAAGATTACAATCTGTAAAGGCAGGTGGTATTGTGGGGTGTATCCCATTTGAGCGCTTTCCCATTTGAGCGCCATGGCGCGCAAATGGGAATTTCCTATTTGCGCGCCGTATTTTAATTAGTTCAGTTGTGTCCCATTTGAGCGCCAGATAATATTTTGCGTTTCCTCTTCATGTTGAAAATCGCTCTTCTCTTATCCAAGTCCGAAATTGAACTGAACTGAGCTAACAATCTTGCACCCTCTTATAACATTTACTTCGAGCGCCCATTAATCCTAATTTACGATGCAAGGTCAGGTGACCTAATTGCGTAAGCGATTGCACAACCGTTTACCCACAAAATGCAATAGGATTTAGTGTGGGAGCATATTTTTTTACCCTCTTATAACAAGTATTTAATGATGCCAGGAACAATATTTCTGGTTAGTATTAATAAGTCAGTTTGACAATGAAGAGCTCCAAGAATAAACAACTGCTAGAACACGACGGTTTCGTCTACAGATTCGATAAGCCGATTTCTGGAGGAAGAAAGAAGAGCTGGAGATGCATGAAGAAGGGATGTCTCGGGCGGTTACACACTGATTCCAGCGACGGCTCACCAGTTTCAGTTGGTACGCACGACCACAGCGCTGATCCTCTGCAGACCCAGCAGTACAAATTCCGGTCAGACCTTCGAAGCGAGTCAGCCCGTACTACTCGTCCGATTCCCGCTATCTACGACGGCCAGGTCGCAAGTGCTGCTGCCAGTGGGCTGAGTGCTTTGCCTCAGTTACCCTATAAGCACGTGAAGTCGTCCATGTACAGATCACGAAACAAGCTGATACCACCACTGCCCGCTGATACTATATCCGTACCGACGCCCTTGCCCCAGGCTTTCAGTGAGACGTCTGCAAACCAGAGATTCCTCCTCTTTCAGCTTCAAAATAACGCTGCGATTTGCTTTGCAACCAACGAGTCGTTAAGTCTGCTTGAACGAAGCCCGGAATGGTATATGGACGGCACCTTCGACTCAGCTCCTTCCCCATTCGGCCAGTTGTTCACCGTTCACGTTTTCTTCGGCGACAAGCAACTTCCCGCTGTCTTCGTGCTCATGGAGAGCAAGTCTGCGCAGCTTTACAACGACGTCTTCAGCGAGCTGATCCTACAGGCTGCGATGAAAGGAGTGACACTTCGCCCGACGACCGTCGTCTCTGATTTTGAGACCGGTCTGCTGACATCCGTGAAGCAAGTTTTTCCGGCCGCCAAGCACCGTGGGTGTTACTTCCACTTTTGCCAAGCAGTAATCAGAAACTTGGGGCGTCACTCAGTCCGTGAGCTGTACATGACCGATGCAGACTTCAACCTCTACGTTCGAAAGCTTCTGGCTCTGGCGTTCCTACCTCCAGCGATCGTCAGAATCAATTCTGGTCCAATCATTTCTCACATCGTTCGTACCTGGCCTTCGGCTCGTCCGTTTGTCACTTACTTCAGCCGTCAGTGGTTCGACCAATGTCCTCCTCATTTCTGGTCAGTCTACGGCATCCAGCGAAGGACAAACAACGACCTCGAATCATGGCACATGCGGTTTAACCGAAGAGTCGGTCGCTACCACCCGAACTTGTGGCAGTTTATCTCTTTCCTGAAGGAAGAACAAGCAGTCGTCGATTCTGCAAGGACACAGCTACTCCAGGGTCATGTCATCCATCGGACGAACAAGAAGTATGCAAGGCTGAACGAACGACTCGAAAAGCTGTCGACGGAGTACAGGGCTGGAACTCGAACAGCAGACGAGCTTCTCTTGGGTGTCGCACATAACATTTCGCCGGATGTGTGATATTAGCAGTTTTTGTTTGTATTTTTACCAATATATTAATTTGAATTATCCGTTTTTGGCACGATTTTTGGGTGATTTCGTTCCATTTCTAAACGATCGTTGTGAAATAACTCTAAAAAAAGAGCCGAATATTTCGACTTGACCAGCAAGCCTTCTTCAGCGGCAATCAGTTCTTACCCTATGAACGTGCGTAAAATCTTCACTTATATTCTTCACAAGCTTAACAAACGTTTAGCTTCTTAACTCTCAGTACAGAGTTATTTCACAACCATTGACCCAATAAAATCCTCAGTTTTGTTCGTTGTCTTCGTGGCAATAAATATTTCTACAGGTCAATGTGGCAGCAAACCACGCTTCATCCACCGCAAAATCACAATTTTGGGTTTGGCGCTCAAATGGTACTCCGTGGCGCTCAAATGGGAACAAAATTCCGTGGCGCTCAAATGGAACAAAATTCCGTGGTGCTCAAATGGGAAAGCGCTCAAATGGGAACACCCCGTATTGTGTGGAACAAAGCCTGAATCAGCTCGAAGGTGTCACTTTTTTAGGCTGTTCAAAAAAAATTGTACAAACAATTTTTGGCTTCTCAGAATTTTTTTTTATTTCCTTTTTTGTGCAAAATTCATTGGGGTCTATTCACATTTATATGATTTATTTAATCTATCCAATCTATTTGTTTTTCGTGTTCTATAAGTTTTTTTCTTTGTTTTTGCTCTTCTTTCTGTGAGTCACTAAGTGAATTTTTTTCTGAGCAAGTGATTTGTTTGTCTTCCATCTTCTTTATAGGCCAAAGAACATTTTGGGGAAGAGAATAGTGTACTATTATTAGTCATGAATAAATATTTTCTTATCTTAAGAAATGTATGGAGTATTTATCTTTCAGCTCCGGAGTCACTCAAAATATCAAAAATATGACCAAAAAACTATCTTAAATCAAATATCTAGTAGTTCTGAAAGTTCTGCCATTACTTAAATCTCTGATCCATATTTTTGTGTAATCTGGACTATCAGTTTCGAAAACTTTCTTATTTAGAATTCAACATCTGTTCCGTAATATATCACTTTCTCAACGAAATCAAGGCAAAGAATTTCTCATAGAAATCTACCATACCGTGAAAGACGGAGAAAGAGGGCTTTAAATTTGGAAATCTGCATCCAATTTTCTTTTAAACCCTATTCATAGGTTTTTTCCTTAAGGTGATAATATTGATCTTACTCGTTAGTATGACGGCTTGAAATCTTCTGTAAATTTTAAGGTTCTCTGTTTCCAAGAACAAAAGATTATTTAATACGAAGAGTAATTATACATTTCCATTAAGACATTTTCATAGCTCCCTATTGATCCAGGTCAAACCAGACAAGGTAAGAGAGGAACACAAAGATAATATCTTATAAAAGGTGCTTAGTTGGATTTATTTATGTGATAAAAAAAAAACTACTTATCTTTACCCAATATGACTTGTGAAGACAATAAAGAGCAGGAAGATTAAAAAAAAAAAACATCAAAAATAACTAATATTCTAAATGCTTTGAAATGTTAAACTTAGCAATTAGACTTGGAAACCAAATATTAATGGGCTTTACCCATCAACCATTTCATGCTTTCCAGTGCCTCCCTAGTCACAGAAGATAAAATTAATTTAACAAGTATTTAAAACTTATCCGCGACTCCAATCCACAGGTTTAGTCTTAATTAATTTTTTTTTAATTCACTTGTACCTTGTCCAAGTCAATTGGTTCAAACACTCAACTTGCAATCGGAATGTTTACTGGGGCTAGGTTCGACCCCGAAGTCACTAATTATTTGGTTAGGAAAAGGGGGTAAGTAAAACAAAAAAATGTTTCAATAAGAAATGACCTGTGACATCTCTATTAGTCTAATTTGTAAAATGTTAATTCAAAAATAAATCATGAGAGTTTTGAAAAACAGCGTGAAATCCGTAAAAATGGCTTTTGATTGAAACAAAAAGTACAATATTGGAATTGCCATGACAAAAACCCGTCTTCAAGAGACTTGTCAACAGTGTTTTCATGGATCACACTGATGAGTCCTCTTTTTTTCCCTCTACTGACAGCTTAGCAATGGAAAATCAGAGAGGGACACAATTCCCATACTCGAATTTTTCAAACTAAGCAAGAATTACCCGCCTCCTCATTTATCATCAGCCCAATTCACTGCCTAAGCATGCCATCCTTCCTTTCTGAATAAATTCTCCATAGCGGCATCGCCATCATCAAAAAGCATTTGTTGTTTTGGTCTCTGTGTAATATACCTTCTAATCCCTTAGAAAACCCCCATTAGACTTTTCTAAGGGCCTAAAGAATAAAAATACGCCCTCCTACAGCATACAAGAAGAAAACAGGCAAATGAAAAATTTGTGATTTTTTCTAGCATTTTTTTAAAATAAATTTTTATTTGACCTGATGGGAACCCTTATATGCCGTGAAAGACGATGCATACCTTAAATTGTGGTTTCTTTCACCGTTATATTATAAAAACTGAAAAATAATAATCTAACTTCCATTAAAAAACAATGACTCATCACCAAGGACATACGCTGGTGACAGTCAATTTTTATTTGGTGTCTTGCAAAGACATCAATCTTTGTTACTATCTTTTGTCTTTTAACTTACATTTCGTCCGAGGTATAGAAAATTTATAGCTAACTAACATTTTTAAAACGTTAGTTAGCAGTTTTTCAGGCCTTTTATAAACAACATCATAATAATGATAACAAATATACTGGTATTGGTGGAGGAACCATGAGCACAAGAACCTTAATAAGGTCTATTTAATCATGCAGACAGAACAATTCGTGCATGAATCTTATTTCCGCAACATGTGGCATGTCCACCATTTGTAAAATATGTACGGTATTGGAAATAAAGCTTAAGGTTTACACCCTTCTACAAAAATTAATCTATGAAGCCCTGTTTTATACGGACTATTTGCACAATTCAGGGTCGATATCCCTGGAACTGCAATTGTCACTACTTCCAGGGGCAACTTTTTTTTTTTAACTTTCAACTGTTCTGATTAAAATAGGCACCTTGATTTTTTATTTGATGCTATAAGAGGATGGGAAGGGTGCCTAGGACAAACAGAGCACCAAATGTGCATAAACAAACCGTGTGAATGGGTACAGCCCTGAAAAATATTTTTATTTCAAATCAATTTATAACATATTGTTTTTTATACTTCTTATAGTTTTACATGTCTGAAAAAAAAACTTCGCAACCGTATAAATACTTAAAGCAGGAGAAAGAAAAAGCTTAATTTTAAAGAAATTTATTTAAATGCAATTATATAATGGAAGATAGTAGACAGGGCGTTATAGTCAAACTATTGACTATAATAAAGGATTTTGAAATATTTCATCGAATTCATTTTAACACATAACTAGCATATTACAACCTTATTTTGTGTTACTTTGAATCGTTGACAACAGTAACGTCAACCATTGTCTGTGCCAAGTTCGGTTAGAACAGCTTGTGCCTCGTCTCGATAAGTAGTAAGTAAGCTCGAAAGCAATTATTAGCTTGAAACATACTTACATTACATGATTGGTCTCGTCCCAAGAGACAATTTCAATCACGTCAAACATTCCAGACGTAAGCGCTGCTAAGCGATTTCTTGTAACTGTGATAATGCAGACGTGAGTAAATCTCCCTTCTGACCCTTCATTGAGAGGAAGGAGAACAAGTAAGTGTGAACCGTCATGACTGAACATTGGAGAATTTTTTAGGTTTACCCAGCCACCATTCAGTGCTCGCTCAGTGTGAATCTGTAACAAGAAGATCGATTAATAAAGAAAGAACAGTCATTAAGTCAAATAGGTCTAAGATACCTTTTCCTGGCCTGGTTGATTGTATGGAATACCCTCCCTCCCCCTTGAAAACGGTGTATAAGGTAATATTTTTGGGCTGGGGGTTTCCACGGTACCCCCCCCCCTAGATCCATGCCTGTATGAAGAGAAGTTGAGTTCAACGTTTTGCTTTCAAATTAAATTTTATACTAGATGCATCTAAGCCTAAAACAGCATGGCGATACAGAACTGATAAGTTTCAGCTAGAATATTAGAGTTACGGAATAGGTAATGAAAAAACTGTTACAGAGCCAACACACGAGGCCTCATTTTGTAACATAATTGTAGAAACCTATTTCCTAGGAATAAATTAGCTAGTATACGGAAGCTCTCTAACGTAAATCCTCAAGTAGCGATGCGAAGGACCAAAAATTCATAAGACTGTTCTCAGATGAATAAATCTAAATTATAGCCTATAGCCTAATGTTGTTGCGCACAGGAGGGATATCTAAAAGTAATCTTTAGTTTAGAAAAAAACAAGCCAGGGATACAAATAATATAAATTCCAAGGCCAAAGTAACTGGTTACTGTAATTCTCGATATTGGCTCCGTTCAAACAAAGCCATAATAGTGTCGTTTTATTCCATATTTATAGAGATACATCAATATTTTGTTTGTGACGAACGCTAAATACAACCCTAAAAACTTAACCTGCCTAAGCAAGAAACAAGAGGAAACGACCGTAGGTCTAAAAATGTCTCTAATGCATCGTGTGAAGTAGGAATGGACTAAAACCAACGTTCAATGTTCGGGAATCAGAAACTGAAATGCTGCAACTAGATTTTCAGGAAATAATTCCGGCAAGTCATTCTCAAAATCTCGAATTCCGGTTTTTTCTTAGTTTATAAAATTTTAATTATAATAATTTTGTTATGATCTTCGAATACTTTCGAAATTTAGCATAGAACTAAACTTAATAATCTAGCTAATGATATCATCACAGGCGAAGGAGAGGAATAGGTTTTCCAGAAAACTGTCATCAGAATATCTACCTGAGATCCAAATCAAACTCGACGGAAAATAGGAACTTATTTCTAGGCTATACCTTGTGGAGATCAGGGCTCAATCAGGACCAGAATGGTGGTCAGGTCTGGACCTTTCTGGCTTGAGGTATAAGTGTGTATGCAATATTATCCTTCTGCAAGAGGCGGGGGGGGGGTCCAAAATCGATGAAACTTTCGTACAACAGGGGTCTTAATCAAAATAGGTGGGAATAAGAGCAAACATTCCATTTTTAAAATTCTGGGGTCTTACACTAGCTCCAAATGTGTGAGGAAGGGGGGAAAGGGGGGGGATTAAATCCGGGTAGTCCGAACATTTATAAGACAGATTAGCTGGAGTTTAAAACATTTGGTGGAAAATAAGGGCTTTTCCAATTTGTATTTCTTCGGGTGTGAACACGAGCCAAACTCTGCAGCAGAAGGGTTCCCTACATTTTTTTTCTCCAGTACTTCTTTCCAGAATACTGTCATCAGAATATCTACCAGAAGGGGTGTTATATCCAAATCAAACTGGACGGGAAACACGACCTTATTTCTAGGCCAAAACTTCTTCCCACTAAACTTGAGGAGAAGAAGAGCAAACGTTCTGCTTTTACAATTCTGGTGACAAAAACCAGCTAAACCTCTGTGGGGAATGGGGAGGGGATAAATATGTATAGTCAGATCATTTATAAGACAAACTTGTTAGAGTTTCACAAATTTGATGGCAAATAAGGGCTAACTTCCAAGTTCTATTATTTCGGGTCTGAACCCAAACCGAACTCTACAGCAAAAGGGGAGTAGTGGTGAACCTTTACATCCACCCTCAAGATCATCTATTCTATGTAATACAGCCACAAGACCGTAAACACTTTATATAACATTCCACCCTCAAGACCAGATATTATTCCTTTCAGGAATTTGACCTACTCAGAGAATTCTCTCAATTGACAGATTACAGACTATTGACAGATTGCGTCAGTGTCACGAAATCTTAACCCTTTCGTCTATGAATTCTTAATTGCTATTATTTTCAAATATCTGTAGGAGTATGATTGACAAGGTGAATCCATTAAGAGTTAAATGAATAAATTTTTTATTTGGATTGAATGAAACCGTAAAGTGTTGAAATTTTAATCACTTACTAACTAAGGCTAAATCTGAGGGAATGACGACTCCCTAAGAGACTTCTTATGTATTTTTTTTTTGTAGGAATGTCTTGACATTAATTATTTAAATTCTCGAAGAGAGTGAAATCTGAGCGGTGCAGACTGCCAGCCAACACCTTTTGAAAAGATAACATAGTATTGGAAATATGCATAAAGTTGAAATTAGTAAACTCGTATACATTTTAGGCAATGAAACGACACCCCTTGGGCATCAATATCCAAACCACCAAGGACCCCAACCTCCAAGGGCCCCCAATAAATCCTCCCCCAAATTTTTGGCCTGTCTCCAATTTTTTATACTGTTTTTGAAGTTTAATTTTTGTTTGAACTTTTTTTTAACTTTTATTAAAAAAAAAAAATTAAACATAGAAATTTTTTTCAACTTCTGTTTTGCATGTCTTAAAATGACATGAAATATACTTAAACAAAAAAATCACATTTAATATTTTGGAAATACGAAATGAGAATGATATATATGTTAGTGGTGATTTTTTCTATTAGAAAAATAATATTTGTAGCAATTTTTTCTTTTTGTTTGACTTGGAACATTTTGGACAGGAAATTTTTTCAACTTTTTTTCCTCATGTCTTAAAATGCGATAAAATATACTTAGAACAAAAAAAAATTCACTTGTGATATCTTCGAAAAATAAAATAAAAATGATACAGATATGTTAGTCGTGATTTTTCATATGAGCAAAATAATGTTTGTAGTAACCCTTTTCTTTTTTTTCTTATACGGCTGTCCCCAGTGATACTCTATGGTTGGTCATCGAAACTATCCAGTTTATTGTATATTTTCAAATAGATTTTTTTGTAAATTGGAAGGATAAAGTTGCATCATGTTTTTAAAAGAAATGTGAAGATGAAACATGCAAACACCCACTCAGACAGAAAAGATTAAAAAGAAATTTAGAGAATATTCTGGGTTTTGGAAAATATTGGTAAGGTCTTAGTAAAGTTGACTTCAAAACCCGACTAAAAAAACACCTGAATTTGCAAAAATCAGAAACGGAAACATGTTAACACCCACTCAGACACACAGGCATAGTGAGATAAAGGGAGAGAGACAAAGAGAGAGAGAGAGAGAGAGAGAGAGAGAGAGAGAGAGAGAGAGAGA
>JAQQPU010003018.1:339-22194 GCA_029168905.1 Artemia sp. Kazakhstan ARC1039 | reverse complement strand
CCCCCCCCCCACACCTCTCAGAAAGTTCAGAAAAACACAATAGCCTTATCTGTAGTGAACCATTTTTCTACTCGTAAACTAATTTTTAAACTAAATAGTTACCCCCTCCTCCCTCAGAAAGTTTGGAAAAAAAAACACACATGTTCAGAAAAACACAATAGCCTTATCTGTAGTGAGGCATTTTTCTACTCGTAAACTAATTTCTTAAACTAAATAGTTACCATCGCCATCCCCCCTCAGAAATTTCAGAAAAACACAATAGCCTTATCTGTAGTGAAATATTTTTCTACTCGTAAACTAATTTCTTAAACTAAATAGTTACCATCGCCATCCCCCCTCAGAAAGTTCAGAAAAACACAATAGCCTTATCTGTAGTGAAACATTTTTCTACTCGTAAACTAATTTTTAAACTAAATAGTTACCCCCTCCTCCCTCAGAAAGTTCAGAAAAAAAACACACATGTTCAGAAAAACCCAATAGCCTTATCTGTAGTGAAGCATTTTTCTACTCGTAAACTAATTTCTTAAACTAAATAGTTACCCCCACCTCCCTCAGAAAGTTCAGAAAAACACAATAGCCTTATCTGTAGTGAAGCATTTTTCTACTCGTAAACTAATTTTTAAACTAAATAGTTACCCCTCCTCCCTCAGAAAGTTCGGAAAAAAACACACATGTTCAGAAAAACACAATAGCCTTATCTGTAGTGAAGCATTTTTCTACTCGTAAACTAATTTCTTAAACTAAATAGTTACCATCGCCATCCCCCCTCAGAAAGTTCAGAAAAACACAATAGCCTTATCTGTAGTGAAACATTTTTCTACTCGTAAACTAATTTCTTAAACTAAATAGTTACCATCGCCATCCCCCCTCAGAAAGTTCAGAAAAACACAATAGCCTTATCTGTAGTGAAACATTTTTCTACTCGTAAACTAAAAAAGTAATTACCCTTTTCAAAAACATTAATCGTTCTTATAATGAACCCATGAAACGAAACCAGTCTGATAGCATCACACAATCTCGCTCCTAGTTTCAAAAAATGGAATGCATGTACCGTTCGTAGTAATAGGTTTAAAAACCTATTAGCCAAGTTTTAAAAAAAACCTGCTAATCAAGTAGGTGACTGACCCTGGTAAGCCAATGTACCGGTTAAACTATACACATATCCATGCCTCAGGCTTGTGAAAGTGCATGTATATTTTCAACTAATTGGGCCCTTACTACTTATGTACAAGGCTGGGGAATGGAAGATTGAAACGGAAGTGACCCTAAAACTATGATTCATAAAAAAATTGTATCCTATTTTCTATATGGGGGGGGGAATAGGGGGCTATCATTTTTAAATGATAATTCGTCAATTTTTTTATTGAAAGCAGGGATGCCAAAAGATAATTTTTTTTTCATTTAAAACGGAGACGGAAGAAAATGTTATCAAATTCCCTGGGAAACCACAGATATATTTTGATAGACCCCCCCCTCCCGTCGGGACTTGTTCATTGTCTTGGGTATTTTTGGATTTCTCATAGGCTACTGAGCGAATTTGGCTTTTGTGTGAGTCCCCTTTTAATTAGATTCCTTGGATCCTATTGAATGCCAACCCTGAAACCCTGAGTTCAAAACGGTAAAGAAGTTGGTTTCGTTGATCAGTTCCAAAAAATTTGGAACACTTAACGTAAGGCATATGAAGTATTTTTGTATTTCAACAAAGTCAAAAAAGGATTGTAAAAAGTTTCAAGGACATATGCAAGAGTTGGAGAATAGTTTGACGCAGAGTTTGACGGTGATTAATTAAAAAAAAACTTTTTCCACAAAATAAGTTTTTCAAATAAAATTAAAGAACTCAATTAAACAAAAAATGAGCAAAACTAAAATCGAATAATCTACCAAGCGTGAAACTACCACAAATCAGCATTGATAAATAAATGACACCCAAAACGAACAGAAATTACAGTAATTAACTTAGTCAAACTCAAAACGAGCAGAAATTAACATTAGTTGGGCGCAAAACTCCTATGCATTCCCAAGGCCAGAACAAAATTTGCACTTTACTGAAAAAATATAAATGTTTTTACTTTTATAACTTTAATAAATCAAATAATATTAACATTTTGATAACTAAATATCAGAATATGTATATTAAACTGACAATGCACTTTCATTTGTAATTTTTCAGTAAAGTGAAAATTTTGTTCTGGCCTTGGGAAGGCATAGGGGTTTTGCGCCCAACTTATGTTAATGTTTGCTCGTTTTGAGTTTGACTCGGTTAATTATTGTAATTTCTGTTCGTTTTGGGTTTTATTTATTTATCAATGCTGATTTGTGGGGTGTGTCCTCCACAAAAAGATATTTTCTATCTGGAAATCAACTACGTTGAACAAAATGGCTTTCTCAAAATTTTGATTGGATGTATTTGGGGGAATGATGGGCGTGGGGGGGGGGGCTAGTTGCCCTCCAATCACTTTCGACTATTAAAAAGGGCACTAGCCACTCCAATTTCCAATCGAATGAGTCCTTTGAACTTTCTACGACAACTCCTTCGATACGAAGTGCCCGGGTAAGGAGAAAAAAAAAACACATTGTGCCCACATCGTTCTTTACTTACGCAGCGCTAGTGCGCTGCCTGTGACTGGGTGCCCTTAATTGCATCTTGGGGGCAGTATGTTTTACAACAAATTAAATAAAATAAAAACTGATAGTGCCTCTAAATACTAGTAAGTATTTTCTCCAGCATAAGAATTTATTGTTCCAAATATATTATTCTCACATATTTTTATATCCAAACATATGAAGCAAAATCGGCTCTATCACAGCTCTTGGTAGATTTTCTTTTGAAAACTATTATCACATCTTACGTTTATCTACATTGTTCAGGTATAATTTGGGACCTCTGAAATACGCTTTGTTTCCATAGTAATTGATAAAACATCCATGATATGAAGAAACAATCATTTCTAAATGGGACCAAACTGAAATTTCACAGCAAGCTGTTTTTCGGAAAAAAGAAACATTAAAAACCAGTCTTTGGGAAGCACACACACAAGCTAGTTTAGAAGTTTAAGAGTAAGACTATGCAAAAATGTTTAAGAATAAACTTTTTCTCTTATTTCTTTCAATGACAAGTCAGTTTCGCACTATATTTTCAAATAGCTATCGTCAAGGAAGTTTGAATAGTCCTAGGTGCATAACTTATTTAATAAAAAACAAGAAAAAAAGCACTCGACTCAGTACATAGACGTTAACATGAGTATTTCGGTTATTTAACGAGTAAGACTTGTTCTAGATTAAGTTCTTTTGGTTTAAATTATAAGCAGTTCTTTTGGTTTAAATTAAAATAATTTGTCGGTTTTTGTTTAGAGATACACTTTGCTATATCTCTAATTCAAGCCAAGGCTGAGTCCAAAGGTCTCGTGGCAGTGCAGTCCGGACAAGACAGCGTAGGGACTGTAGCAAGTGTTTCTAAGAAGCTCCGGGTTTTTACGATAGTAAATTCAAATTTAAAAATTTGGCTGACCTGGGAGAGGTCAGACCATGGAGTCCTTGGAGAGTAAGAAGAAAGAAAAAAATAATAAAAAAAAATTGCCATTTGCAATGTTTCATAAATAAAACAAATATAATATCGGCCAAAATGAACAAGCCCAAAATATCCTTATAATACTTCATTATATTCCTTTAATAACATCATGAATTTTAACATAAAGAAGCAAAATAAAATATAAAATTTTTAAAAAAATGGCGCTAAGCTATTTCAATATGGAAACTATAAAAATTAGAAAAATACTTCACTAGAAAAACTAGAACATCTAGAAAAACAAATACCTTCATTTTAATAAATTATTACATTATAAAAATTCAAGAGTACAGATATTGAAGTTCTCTTAACTAATTTCTCTGAGTGTATTATATTTATTGTACATTATGGTTCGACCTGTCAAACAGTTTGTGGTAACGAAATGTATTTACGGACCGACCCGGCTCAAAGGTAACCGAAACTCTAAGCAACTGAATTTTACATCAAAAGAGTGGGCCTTTTATGCTGATTTTCAATATACAAAGTTCATTAAGTTTGATGTTATCCATTAAAACCTAGAAGCCTGAGAAAATTTGCCCAATTTTGGAAAAAAGGAAGTGACCAGAGGTAGTTTTAAGGGAGGGATAGAGGGAGCAATTGCCCCGGGCAAAGAAATTTTAGGGGCACAAAATTTCAAATAAGTAATCTAACCGTGATAATCATTTTGTAATTTTTGAAACTTTATTTTTATTGAAATTAAATTGGGGGTGAAGTTAATAAATGATGCCAATTTGTAATTTAGTTTTGACTAATAAAACAATATTAATGAATGAATTAATTGAAAATAATTTTGCTAATAAATCAAAATTTTGTTAGAATTTGGCCTGAAAATTTTGTGTGAGAAGTACCTTCAAATTAAAAAATCTCACCTACAGATTTAGTATATTAGAGAATCCTACTTTAGGGGTTTAAAGCTCCTATTTACCAAAAGTTAGAATTGTGCATTTTTTGCTAGAAGATCACAGATGTGTGTTTATTTGTTGTTTTTTTTTTCCATGGATGATCGGATCGAACCAGTGATCCTAGAAGATCGATAGAGGTCTCATTTGGCCGGAAACAAATTTTCTAGTGCCTTTCCAAATTTTCTTGGTAAAAAAAACCATGCCTTTTGGGGGTGACATGGCCCTCCCCATTCCAAGGAAAGGGTTGCAAGTTACGCAATTTGACCATTGTACCCTTATAATATTTATTATTGCAAAATAAACAAATTTGGTAGTTAAAACGAAATAAACGAATTTGGTCTAAGTGGTAATTTTTTACGGGTAGAATTTTCTGTGGGGAAAACAGTTTTTGGGGAATTTTTGGGCGAAATTTTACGCGGGTGAAATAGAAGAAAACTTTCTAAAAAAATGAAAAACAGTCAGAAATTAAATAAAAACCGAAAAGTTTTTCAACTGAAAGTAAGGAGCAACATTTAAAATAAAAATTGAAAACGGGTGGAATAGCTAAAAGAGAAGATGCCCCGCACTGACATTTTGAAGACCAGCTTTAAACGGCCACTTGTGTACTCCACTAAGAATGATATTCCGCGGGAAGTTAACCATGAAAACCCGTCTGTGAGTTCCTTCAAAAGGAAGGGTTTTCACAAAATTGGGCCTCTGGTACTCAGATTCGTGCTCTGTTTTATCTTAAATCATGTCAGTGGTCTCCTAGTTTTGGAGCTCAAAACGAGTTTAAAGTCAGGGTAGTAGCTTGCTATTTCCAATACCCTTGGGAAATAACAAATAAACTAAATACATGACTTCTCTCTTTATGTAAAGTGGAAGTTGAATTATTGTAAATTCCAGGCCCCCGAGGAAGTCGAAAGTCAGAACAGCAGCCTGCTAATTCACGTACACTAAAAAAAAATATAGCACATTTCATCTTCCTACGTGTAATGTAGCAGTTTGATTAATACTCAATTCACAAACTAAAGGCGTCTAAAATTAGGATAGTACCTTACTAATTGTAGTACCTTACGATAATAAAATTATAAATAAATGGTTCAATAGTATCTCCTTTTATATGAAGAAGTGGTTAGATTATAGCTTATTTTGGAACCCAAAGCAGTTTGCTAATTACAGTATCCACAAAAAAAATGGATGACACAATTGCGTCTCCCTGCATAATAGGTGGTGGTGGGGAAATTAATTGTAAACTGTTCTAAGCTAGTATCATACCAGATAAAAAATTGTTTTTTCTCCATACGCATAAATCTTAAGGGACCTGTAAATTTAGATGCGAATTTTTAAAATTAGTGTTTTGTATTTAATATTTGTACCCATCAAGAAGCTTTTTATTTTAAGTAAATAGAGTAAAGGACGAACTATAAATTTTCGTCCGTCCGAAATTCCTTAATCCACCCCTCTCACCCTAATCTTTTATCAATTGATACGACTTAATTTTCTTACTCTTGGTTGGAGAAGTGGAGGCAGTTCTTCAATGAATAAATGTATCCATTTTCCTGCCATCTAAACAGAAAATATTTATTGTATCATCTAAATTACTGTATTGATCTTTATGAGCACCGATATTAGCGAGTAATTTTCCAGCCGGTGCCTGTTTTCGACACAGGGCAACATCATGACACTTTTGTCACCTTACGGATATTCCTAAGCACCGAAATTATTTACATCTCCAAATATCGAAACTTGTAAATTTCTTAGGTACTTGGGAATTTCTTGGGAATTTACTGCCCCGATTTTAGACAAAAACAGAACTGATCCAGCACCCAAGACACGACTTTGGTTTTACCAAAAAGGATGCTCAACAGACACAGTTCTAGGGAAGGAAAACTTATGTTGTTATTCCTTAGGTGTGATTGGTCACTTAGGTATGATCAATTGCATATGGGCATAAATTTTTATATTGTAAGTTATTCTGGCACCATGAAACGTGTCATAAAAAAAAGAATGACACCCCCACTTTAAAATGTTAATTAGGGTGTTGGATTGTCTACAACTTCATCGAGCGTTAAAGAGCCAAAATCGTTGCACTTACCATTCATCTATTTAACATGTGATTTTGAGCCACGATGCTTCATGCTCATAGTAGGGACGTAAGCATCCAAAATGAGATCAGCTACTAATTGAAGGAGATTAATAAAAGGACAACCCCCCCCCCCCCTGGATCCTGTCGAACATAGTGTCATTGGAACGAATGGACGGGGTATTAGATATTCTAATTGCATGTGGCTGCTTCGGTTCACACTGCATAATAACCTATCCATAATAAACACATACTTTCAACAGGCAGATTTCTAGACTTTTACGTGGAAGTCGAGATACGGCAATACCTTAGTTCAGGTTCATTACATGTTGATCCTCCACCGGCAAAAATCATCAGTAATCAGCTATGGAGTCATCGAAGGACCCAATACTAAGTCGAAGAGCGGTGAAGACCATGTCCTTCTTGCTGCTATATTAAAGCTAAGACTATCAAACCATATGATAGCAAGACTAACCCCTAGATTTTACACTGAGAAACTGTAAATCCCAGAAATCAAGGGCTGAATTTGACTCGGAACGGAGGAATCACTCTCTAGTTTTATGGAACACACACAGCAAGGAAAAGATCAAAGATAGTCAAATATCAAAGATATTACGTAAGATGTCGCAGGCCAAGTCCTTGGGAAGAGATCAAAACGCACTAAAAAGTGGTACACAGCCGAAACACTCAACGTTCTGCATGAGAAGAAAAACGTATCGAACAAGATGGTATTAAGAGAAGAGTGCTCATAGGCTAGCAACGAAAGACGAAGTGCCTACTGGTTAAAGCTGGCCACAGATTTAAAAGAGACCAAAGCTAGATATGAAACCCATAAACAAGATAAAGTTATCAGTAAGCTGGACTTGGAAAGAATTCGACTACGAATAATATTAAAATATCTGATGGGACTATCCAGATGACTAAAAAGAATGAGCCAATGGAAAGAGCGTTTTAAATTTTTTTAAAAGAGAAAAGGCCTGGCTAAAACCCAAATTGTCTCCAACCAATCCACCCGAGTTGTGAAGTCCTCAGTTCCATTATCTGTGAAGTAATATCCTAGCGATTTAACTCCGGCTTAGGCAGAGGAAAATGGAAACGCTGTCAAGTCTCTCAAAAAAGTATAAAAAACCTCAGGGGAGGATGTTTTACCGGCAAAAAGGCACAAAGCAAGCCTGGCGCTGGTTGAAACCATAACAAATCTGATTATCAAGGCCTTGGACACTGAATCTGTTCCCAAGAACTAGCGTAACGATACTATATTCCCTATACGCAAGTAGAGGTATAAAAAAGATGGTAACAATTGCTGGAGAGTCTCTTTAATACTGATATCCCGGGAAAATTTTCGCAATGGTTGTTATAAATCTCTGTAGGAAAGAGTGAGAGCAACAGATGAGGAAAAACCTGGCAGATTTCTGCGTTGGAATGAGATGGGTAGACCCTATATTTACCTTACACCTTCTTCTTCACCAAATCTTCATGCACCGACTTGACATCTTTTTAGTCTTTCTTGACGTTAACACCGTATTCAAATCGTTGTTATGGCCTGTGCTATGCCAAAGAATGCTCGAAGAGAGTGTTCCGACAAAGATAGTTGAGCTACTAAGAACATTCTATGACAATACTCTGAGGAATGGAAGAATAAACGGTGGGCTACGGGAACTATTTGAAATAGCATTTTGTATACTCCAAGGATACCCAGCATTGGAAATTCATTTTAACTCGATAACTAATTAGATTATGAAGAACGTATTGAAAGAACATGACGGTTTTGCCATCTCAGCATAAGAAACCATTTCTGACCCGAATTATACAAACGATGGTGATGGTACTCTACCAGTGGACTCCAACCAGAAATCATAAAATATAATACAAAGAGTAACAAAAGCTGCTAGCCACACAGGAAGGGCGGTTAGTATCCCCAAGACAAAATATTTTTATACTAAAGAGAAGGTTTCCATATATCTCTCAATGGAGACCTCATTGAAAGGTTTGAAGAGTTCATATATCTGGGGTAATTGACTGATGCTAAAGGTGGAGCTTCTAGTGATATTCAGAACAAGATTGGAAAATATTGGCCCGGCTTTGCCCGGCTATACAAACTACTATGGACTAGAATGGAAATCCATTTCGTGACACAGCTCAGGATCTACCCAGCATGCCTGTGTTCAATTTTGTTAGGGCGGTCATGAGACTTAGCAGTAGTAATGCATCTATTCACGCGAGGGGGACTCAATATTTGTGAGACAATTGGACACCTTCCAGAGCATCAAGAGAAGGTATTTGACCTACTTAAGAGAGAGAGGGCATGTAACATGTCCATTCTGGCATGGACATGTCACATAATTATTGCATGCACAAGGATATCACAAAGAATAGTTATTCAAATTTCCGAAGAAAGAAAGTCTTCAAATATTAATTGCTTATCAACTAGGGGTAAATCTGAGAGAATGGTGACTCCATTAAGAGATACCTATTGTTTTTATTTTGGAGGAATGTCCTGTGAATAATTATTTTAATTTCTGAATATATTTCACGCGTGAATTTTAAATTTATAAGTTTGATCGTTATAATACGCAAGTACCAAGTGAAAGAGTGCAGTTAATATAAAATATTCTGCAGTATTAGGAATATACATAAAGTCGAAATTAATAAAACCGTAAAATTTTAGGCAATGATACGACAATCCTTGAACATCCATATCCCAACCATCAAGACCCCAAACCACTAAGGACCCAAACCACCAAGGACCCCAACCTCCAAGGACCCCAATACCCCTCCCCCATAACTTTTTGGCCCTTCCATCCATTTTATTTCTTATACTTTTTTAAAGTGTAATTTATTTTCAACTTTTTTTTAACTTTTATTTTTATTTTTCAATTTTTTTAAACAGGAAAATTTTTCAACAATATTTTGCATTTCTTAAAATGAGATGAAATATGCTGAAAACAAAAGAAAAACACATTTAATATATTCGAAATACAAAATGAGAGCGATATAGAAATGTTAGTCTTGACTTTTGCTATTAGAAAAATAGTCTTTGTAGTAGCACTTTTCTTTTTTTTCTGACTTGGAATTTTTTGGACGAGAAAAATTATTCAACTTTTTTTATTATTATTTTTATTTATACGGATGTATCAATGGTACTCTATGGTTGCTTTAAACACTACCCGACTATCCCATTGGTACTGTATTTTTTACATGTCTTAAACTGACATGAAATATACTTAAAACAAAAAATCCCATTTCATATTTTCGAAATACAAAATGAGAATGATATAGATATATTAGTCGTGACTTTTCCTATTCGATAAATAGTGTTTGTAGTAGTACTGTTTTCTGACTTAGAATCTTTTGGACTTGGAAAACTATTAAACTTTTTTTTAATAATTTTTATTTATGTGGTTGTATCAATGTTACTCTACGGTTAATCATAGGCACTATGCGGCTGTCCCAGTGGTACTCTATGGCAAGTTATCGACACTACCTAATTTATTGTATGTATTAAATCAGTAATTTTAACGCATTGGAAGGATAAACACCTGTATCCTATTTAAAAAAAAATTAAAATGAAATATTCAAAGAAAATGTGTGCGCAGGATAAACTCATCATTGCGTTGAATGCTGACAAGAAGAAATATTTGAACTATGACACAAGCATAAATGGTGATCTTATTAGAAATGTATGCGTACGTTGTCATGACAGCGAGGAGCTAAATTTCTTTGGAGTACCCACGAATTTCTATTGTGGAAAAAGTGGATATGCGAGAGTATCATTCGCAGAGAAGTTAGTCCTCAAAGAGAATGCAAACATAAAAATAATCGTCGATATAGGGAACAACTCTTTGCTATTATTTATGGTAACATGTTACCTGTTCATAGATACTATCGTCATCTTCCCGGTATTAGCATTATAAAGAAGAAAAGAAGAAGACATGCATGATCCTGAACTAATGTCATCAATCATATCTTATGTATGTGCCAAAACTGTTATCTGTGTAAAAATAATGTGACAATCGACAGTGACATCACAGGCAACATGAAAAGGGCATTTGTCAACAATATCATGAATGAACATAAAGATGAAATGATGGAAAATACAGCTCAAGTGAACGTTATTACTACTATTGATCATATAGTCAATGAACCCAATAATACCAAAACCGAAACGCATATTAAATCTATAGGTGAAACCCCAGTAAAAATTTTGTATGACTCAAAATGGATTAATGATGATTCTACTACCTACGAACTAAGAAAAGATAAAAAAGGACATGATGAATTATTTTTTTGAAAAGATTCAAAATGTCCTAAGTTGTTCAATTATATTAATAATATATAATAATGTATGTAACATATTTTTATGTTAATATTCTATATGTCGTTATTTCATTAAAAATATTTTGTGCATTATTTATGCACAAATTACAAGTCTTGATTAAATTCTAAGTCTTTTAATTGATGAGTGAATATCAAAAATTAATAAGAAAGTACTTTTGCATAGAATAAATTCAACTACTTGGTATATTCTAAGTCTTTTAATTGATGAGTGAATGTTAAAATTAATAAAAAAGTACTTTTGCATAGAATATATTCTACTACTTGGTAAATTCCAAGTCTTTTAATTGATGACCGACAATCAAAAATTAATAAAAATTAGTTTTGCATAAAACAAATTCAACTAGTTGGTGAATTGCGAGTCTTTTATTTGATGACTGAGTATTAAAAACTAATAAAAAAAGCACCTTTGCATTGAACAAATTCGACTACTAGGTAATTTCCAAGTCTCTCAACTGATGACTGAGTATCATAAGCTAATAAGAAAGTACTTTTGCATAGAAAAAACTGAACTACTTGGTAAATTCCAAGTCCTTTAATTGATGATTGAGCATCAAAAATTAATAAGAAAATACTTTTGCATAGAACAGACTCCGTTACTTGGTAAATTTCAAGTCTTTTAATTAATGACTGAGTATCAAAAATTAATAAAAAGGTATTATTGCAAAGAACAAATTCAACTACTTGATAAATTTCAAGTCTTTTAATTGACGAGTGAATATCAACAATTAATAAAAAAATACTTTTACATACAAAACTCAGGTACTTGATAAATTCCAAGTCTTTTAATTGATAACTGAGTATCATAAATTAATAAAATGCACTTTTACATAGAATAAACTCAACTACTAGGTAAATTCCATGTCTTTGAATTTACTCATTGTACTTTATATTTACACTGTTCTTTATATTATATTTACTTTAATTTACTTTATTTACTTATTAAAGACTGAGTATGAAAAATTAATAAGAAAACACTTTTATATAGAACAAACACAATTACTTGATAAATTTCATATCTTTTGATTGATGAGGGAACATCAAAAATTAATAAGAAAGTACTTTAGCATAGAATAAATTCAACTACTTGGTAAATTCCGAGTCTTTTAATTGGTGACTGAGTATCATAAATTCATTTACAAGTACTTTTGCATAGAACAAACTCAACTACTTGATAAATTTCAAGTTTTTCAACTGATGACTGAATATAAATAATTAATAAGAAAAGACTTTTACATAGAACAAACCCAGATACTTGATAAATTCCAAGTCTTTTAATTGATGACTGAGTAGCATAAATTAATAAAAAAAAACAGTTTTACACAGAGCAAACTCAATACTTGGTAAATTCCATGTCTTTTGATTGATGACTGAGTATGAAAAATTAATAAGAAAACACTTTTACATAGCACAAACTCAATTATTTGATAAATTCCAAGTCTTTTAATTGGCGAAGGAAAATCAAAAATTAATAATAAAATACTTTTGCATTGAATAAATTCAACTACTTGGTAAATTTCAAGTCTTTTAATTGATGACTGAGTATCAAAAATTAATAAGTAAACACTTTTACATAGAATAAACTCAGTTACTTGATGGATTCTAAGCCTTTTAATTGGTAACTAAGCATCAATAATTAATAAAAAAAAAGTTCTTTTACATAGAACAAACTCAACTATCTGATAAATTCCATGTCTTTTAATAGATGAGTGAATATAAAAAATAATAAGAAAGTACTTTTATATAGAATAAATTCAACTACTTAGTAAAACCTATATCTTCTAGTTGATGACTGAGTACCAAATATTAATAAAAAAACAGTTTTACATAGAATAAACTCAGTTGCTTAACGTATTCCAAGCCTTTTAATAATTGACTGATTATAAATAATTAATAAAATATTACTTTTACATAGACCAAACTCAACTATTTAGTGTATTCCAAGTCTTTTAATTGATGAGTGAATATCAAAACTTATTAAGAAAGTACTTTTGCATAGAATAAATTCAACTACTTGATAAATTTCAACTCTTTTAATTGATTACTGAGAATCAAAAATAAAAAAAGTACTTTTGCATAGATTAGTTAATAACTAAATTAGTTAAATTAGTTAAAAAATAACTAAATTAGTTAATTTAGGCTCATTTATTATGGTGCGCCATGCTAAATGAGCCTAAATGAACCTAAATTATTACTTGTCTCTCTCACTGTGCCTGTGCGTCCGAGCAGGTGTTCTACCATCTATAAGTAGAGCTGAAAAGTTGTGCTGCAATCTATAAGTAGAGCCTAAGAAAGGACTGACGTTTCGCCATCTATACTTTAAAATTTTAAACTTACTGAAAGTTTTTTTTTATGTGGCTGACTCCCTAGTATTCCATTACTGGTTTTTTCAATACAAAAGTACATTTTTTAATTAATTTTTGATGCTCTGTCATCAATTAAAAGACTTGGAATTTACCAAGTAGTAGAATTTGTTCGATGCAACAGTGTTTTCTTAATAATTTTTGATACTCAGTCATCATTAAAAGACTGAATTTGACAAGTAGTTGAGTTTGTTCTATGTAAAAGTGTTTTTTTGTTAATTTTTTATGTTCAGTCATCAATTAAAATGCTTGAAATTTATCAAGTATCTGAATTTACTCTATGTAAAAGTGTTTTCTTATTAAGTTTTTATATTCATTTATCAGTTAGAAGACTTGAAATATATCTAGTAGTTGAATTTTTTCTATACAAAAGTACTTTTTTACTAATTTTTTATACTCAGTCATCAATTAAAAGACTTGGAATTTACGCACGAATTGAATTTGTTCCATGCATTAGTGTTTTTGTATTAATTTTAGATGCTCCATCATCAATTAAAAGACTTGGAATTCACCAAGTAGTTGAGTTTGTTCCATGTAAAAGTAATTTTTTATTAATTTCTTATATTTCCTCATCAATTAAAAGACTTGGAATTTACCGAGTTGTTAAATTTATTCTATGCAAAAGTACTTTCTTATTAATTTTGATAACTCTTCATCAATTAAAAGACTTTGAATTTATAAAGTAATTGAGTTTGTTCAATGTAAAAGTGTTTTCTTTTTAATTTTGATACTAATTCATCAATTAAAAGACATGGAATTTACCAAGTAGTTGAGTTTGTTCTATGTAAAAGTGCTATTTTTTTTAATTTATGATGCTCAATCATCAATTAAGAGACTTGGAATTTATTTAAGTATCTGATTTCATTCTATGTAAAAGTGTTTTCTTATTAATTTTTGATATTCAATCGTCAATTAAAAATTAAATGAAATTTATTGATTAGTTGAATATTTTCTATGCAAATGTAGTATTTTATTAATTTTAATACAAAGTCATCAATTAAAGACTTGGAATTTACCAAGTAACGGAGTTTGTTCTATACAAAAGTGTTTTTTTATTAATTTTTGATGCTCAGTCATCAATTAAAAGAATTGGAATTTACCAAGTAGTTTGATTTGTTCTATGCAAAAGTACTTTTTTATTAATGTTTGATATTGAGTCACCAATTAAAAGACATACCGAGTAGTTGAATTCATTCCATGTAGAAGTACTTTATTATTAACGTTTGATATTCCCAAATCAATTAAAAGACTTGGAATTTACCGAGTAGTCGAATTTATTCTATGCAAAAGCACTTTCTTATTAATTTTTGATGCTCAGTCATTAATTAAAGGACTTGGAATTTACCAAGTAGTTGAGTTTGTTCTCTGCAAAAGTGCTTTCTTATTAATTTTTTATACTCAGTCATCAATTGAGAGACTTGGAATTTATCTAGTAGTCGAATTTCATCTACGCAAAAGTGTTTTTTATTAATTTTTAATGCTCAAACATCAATTACAAGACTTGAGCCTTACCAAGTAGTTGAATTTGTTCTATGAAAAAGTGTTTCTTTATTAATTTTTAATACTTGGGCATCAATTAAATACTTGGAATTTAACATGTAGTTGGATTTTTTCTATGCAAAAGTGTTTTTTTATCAATTTTTATGCTCAGTCATCAATTAAAAGACTTGGAATTTACCGAGTAGTTTGATTTGTTCTATGCAAAAGTACTTTTTTTTTATTAATTTTTGATAATGAGTTACCAATTAAAAGGCATTAAATTTACCAAGTACTTGAATTTATTTCATGCAAAAGTTCTTTATTATTAACTTTTGATAATCCCTAATCAATTAAAAGACTTGTAATTTACCGAGTAGTTGAATTTATTATATGCAAAAGTACTTTCTTATTAGTTTTTATTTTCCCTCGTCAATTAAAAGACTTGGAATGAATCAAATAATTTAGTTTGTTCTATGTAAAAGTTTTTTCTTGTCAATTTTTGATACTCAGTCATCAATTAAAAGACTTGGAATTTACCAAGTAACGGAGTTTGTTCTGTGCAAAAGTGTTTTCTTGTTAATTTTTTTATGTTCAGTCATTAATTAAAGGACTTGGAATTTACCAAGTAGTTGAGTTTGTTCTATGCAAAAGTGCGTGATTATTAATTTTTTATACTCATTCATTAATTGAGAGACTTGGAATTTATCTAGTAGTTGAATTTCATCTACGCAAAAGTGGTTTTTATTAATTTTTAATGCTCAAACATCAATTAAAAGACTTGAGATTTACCAAGTAGTTGAATTTGTTCTATGCAAGAGTGCTTTTTTATTAATTTTTTACCACTCAGGCATCAATTAACAGACTTGGAATTTACCAAGTAGTTGGATTTGTTCTATGCAAAAGTGCTTTTTTATTAATTTTTAATACTCAGTCATCAACTAAAAGACTTGGAATTTACCCTTTAGTTGGATTTTTTCTATGCAAAAGTGCTTTTTTATTTATTTTTAATTCTCAGTCATCAATTAAAAGACTTTATCGAGAATTTATCAAGTATTTGAATTTATTCTATGCAAAAATACTTTCTTCTTAATTCTTTATATTCACTCATCAATTTAAAGACTTGGAATTTACCAAATAAATGAGTTTGTTCTATGTAAAAGTACTTTTTTTTTATTAATTATTGATAATCAGTCACCAATAAAAAGACTTGGATTAATCAAGTAACTGAGTTTATTCTATGTAAAAGTGTTTTCTCATTAATATTTGATACTCAGTCACCAATTAAAATGCTTAGAATTTACTAAGTAACTGAGATTGTTCTATGCAAAAGGACCTTTTTTATTAATTTATGATACTCAGTCAACAGTTAAAAGACTTAGAATTTACTAAGTAGTTGACTTTCTTATATGCAAAAATATTTTTTATCAATTTTTGATATTCACTCATTTCAAAGACTTGGAATTTACAATGTAGTTGAATTTGTTTTATGCAAAACGGTGTTTGCATAGATTTCTATTACCAAGTAACGGAGTTTGTTCTATGCAAAAGTGCTTTTCTATTAATTTATGATACTCAGTCACCAATTAAAAGCCATGGAATTTACCAAGTATTTGAGTTTGTTCTATTTATAAGTATTTTTTTTATTAATTATTGATACACAGTCACAAATTAAAAGACTTGTAATTTATCAAGTAACTGAGTTTTTTCTATGTAAAAGTGTTTTCTTATTATTTGTTTTACTTTGTCATATTGACAAAGTAAAATGTCATATGACATTTTAATTGTAAAAGACATGGAATTTACCAAGTAACAGAGTTTGTTCTATGTGTTTTTTCAATAATTTATGTTACTCACCGATTAAAAGACTTGGAATTTATCAGGTAGTTGAATTTGCTCTATGTAAAAGTACTTTTTTTTTATTAATTTTATTCTCAGTCACCAATTAAAAGACTTGGACTTAATCAAGGAGTTGATTTTTTTCTATTTAAAAGTTTTTTCTTATTAATTTATTATATTCGGTGATCAATTGAAAGACTTGGAATTTATCAAGTAGTTGAATTTGTTCTTTTCAAAAGTGTTTTCTTATCAATTTCAATACTCAGTCATCAATTAAAAGACTTAAAATTTACCAAGTAGTTGAATTTTTTCTATGGAACAGGGTTTTCATATTAATTTTGATACTCAGTCATCAATTAAATGACTAGAAATTTACCAAGTAGTTGAATTTGTTCAATGCAAAAGTACTTTTTTAATAATTTTTTATAGTCAGTAACCAATTAAAAGACTTTGAACATATATAGTAGCTGAGTTTGTCTTATGCAATAGTGCTTTTGTATTAATTTTTATTACTTAGTCATTAATTAAAGGACTTGGAATTTACCAAGTTGTTGAGTTTTTTCTATGTAAAAGTGTTTTCTTATTAATTTTTTTATTCATCATCAATTAAAGGACTTGGAATTTATCAAGTAGTTGAGTTAGTTATATTTAAAAGTGTTTCCTTATTAATTTTTTATACTCACTCATCAATCAAAAGAATTTGGAATTTATCAAGTAGTTCAATTTGTTCTATGTAAAAGTACTTTTTTTGTTATTAATTACGGACACTCAGTCATCAATTAAAAGACTTAGAATTTACCAAGTAGTTGAATTTGTCCTATGCAAAAGTACTTTTGTATTAATTTTGATAGTCGGTCATCAATTAAAAGACTTATGAGTCTGCTAGTAGTATTTATGTGTCTGAAAATTCTTTTTATTACATCTCCGACTTTGTAATAAGAGGTCTAAACATTTGACGTGCTAGCCTACCCTAAAAATGATGATCACATAAGAATGTAATACACAAAATATTTTAACGAAATAACGACATGTATAATATTAACATAAAAATATGTTACATACATTATTATACATTATTAAAATCATTGAACAACTTTGGATAGTTTGAATCTTTTCCATAAAATAATTAATCATGTTCTCTCTTCATACTGTAGCTATTGTCTTCTCCTAGTTCGTAGGCAGCAGAATAATCATTAATCCATTTTGATTAATACACAATTTTTACTGGGGTGTCACCTACAGGTTTAGTATGCGTTTCCTCTTTGGTATTACTGGGTTCATTGACTATATGATCAATAGTATTAATAACGTTCACTTGCGCTTGTTTTACCGTCATTTCCTTTTTATATTCACTGATGATATTGTCTGCCAATGCCATTTTTATTTTGCCTACGATTTTACTGTCTATTGTCACATTATTTTGACACAGATAACAGTTTTGGCACATAGACAAGATATGATTATTGGCACTAGTGCAGGAATATACATTTCTTCTTCTTGTCTTCTTTAGAATGCTAATACCGGACAGATGACAATAGGATCTATCAACAGATAACGTTTTACCACTAACTGTAGCAAGAACTTGTCCCCAATCATCTACGATTATTTTTATGTTTGTATTCTCTTTGAGCACTAACTTCTCTGGAAATGATACTCTCACATATCCACCATTTCCACAATGGAAATTCTTGGGTACTCCAAAGGAATTTAGCTCTTCGCTGTCATGACAATGTACGTACATATATCCAATAAAATCACCATTAATGCCTGTTTCATAGTTCAAATGTTTCTCCTTATCAGGATTCAACACAACGATGATTTTATCATGTGAACACACTTTCTACGAATATTTCATTTTCACTTTTTTTTAAAATATGATGCAGGTGTTTATCCTTCCAATGCGTGAAAGTTACTGATTTAATACATACGAAGAACTAGTTAGTGTTGATAACCTGAAACAGAGTACCACTGGGACAGCCGCGTAGTGTATATGAGCAACCATAAAGTACCATTAATACAACCGTATAAACAAAAATAACCCAAGTCAGAAAAAAGTGCTACTGCAAACACTATTTTTCTCATAGGAAAAGTTACGACTAACATATCTATATCATTCTCATTTTGTATTTTGAAAATATTAAATGTGATTTTTTATTTTAAGTATATTTCATGTCATTTTAAGACATGTAAAAAAATATTACCACTGGGACAGTCGCGTAGTGTCTATGAGCAGCCACAGAGTACCATTGATACATCCGCATAAATAAAAATAATAATAAAAAAAAAGTTGAATAATTCGTCCAAAAAATTCCAAGTCACAAAAAAAGGAAAAGTGCTACTAAAAAAACTATTTTTCTAATAGTAAAAGTAACGACTAACATATCTATATCATTCTCATTTTGTATTTCAAACTTATTAAATGTGACTTTTTAATGTTTTAAGTATATTTCATTTCTTTTTAAGACATGTACAAAAAAGTTGAAAATTTTTTCTATGTTTTAAGAAATATAAAAAATAAATATATAAGTTTAAAAAAGGTTAAAAAATGAAAGTTAAAAAAAAATATAAGAAATAATATGGGGGGAGGGGCCAAAAAGTGGTTTGGGGGAGGCAGTATTGGGGTTCTTGGTGGTTGGGGTCCTTGGTGGTTAGGGTCCTTAGTGGTTGTGGTCCTTGACGGTTGGGATAAGGATGTTCAAGGGCTGTCGTATTATTTCCTAAAATGTATATTGCTTTATTAATTTCGAATTTATGTATATTCCCAATATTACACAATATTTTATATTAACTGCACTCCTCTCTTGGTACTTGTGTATTATAGCGATCACACTTATACATTTAAAATTCCCGCGTTAAATATATTCTGAAATTTATATAATTATTCTCAGGACATCCCTCAAAAAATAAAAACAATATGTATCTGTTAATGGAGTCACCATTCTCTCAGTTTTACCTCTAGTTGATAAGCAAATAATATTTCAATCCTTTCTCTCTTCGGAAATTTGAACAATTATTCTTTGTGATATCCTTGTGCATGCAATAATTATATGACATGTCCATGCAAGAATCATGTTGCAAATTCATGAAGACTCAATCCGTCAATAATCTGTAATCTGTCAATAATCTGTAATCTGTCAATTCAATTCTAACACCTCTATCCTAAAGTAGGTCAAATACCTTCTCTTGATGCTCTGGAAGGGGTCCAATTTTCTCCCAAATATGGAGTCCCCCTCGCGTAAATAGGTGCATTACTACTCCTAGCCCCTCAAGGCGGAGAAAAACGTCAGCTTGACACTCTTGACCGAAAATGCCCACGGGCCAATTGCATCTAAGGATGTCACAAAATTTAGCAATCAATGGTTGATTAAAACATGTGGACAAAAACATTTCAGTTCCACTTTTATCAAGTAAAAGACATCTTAAGTACGTAGGCCACATAATGTGGCGTTCAGAATAGACCCTGAAACACAAGGCACCACTAGCAGAGCCTTCTTTTTCATAGAATAAAAAACCAGTTGGCCAGATGAAATCTTGGATTAGCATAGTCTAAAAGAATGTCGAGTCACTTGGTAGATTTCCAGGAGCATGGTTAAAAATAGAACAAGGTGTGGTTGGAGATTATCCGACCATAAACAGAAGACGGAGCAAAATGAAAACATTTGCTCCAACAGTTTTTTGATGTGAGTTGGGCTGAACATCTTGTGTCTTGTCTGAAATCAGTAAGAAAGTATCCAAAAAGGAATCTTAGACCAAAATTATCGAGCTACTGCTGATTTTGGCTGAAATTACTGCTTTACGGCAAAAAATAACCAAATAGCACTTTACTTTTATGCAATCTCTCTTGTTACTTAGAAAACGACACAAAACCGTTAAATTTCTGTTTAAATGAATCCCCTCTCCAATGTTCTACGTCCAATCATTCTACACGAATACCCCTGGAAAAACACACACACACCAGTTCATTACCATCCAAATTGAAAGAAATAAATGAATTTGTATTTTGGTAGATAGAGACTTGGAGCTTGTGTCCTTGGCCTCTTAGAAATGTTGAGTCTTTAACTGTAGTTTGCATCAAGATTACAACTCTCTTTTATGTGTTTTTTTCCTCTTTTTTTATAAAGCTATAAGAAGGTTTTCTCTTCTCTTTAAGCAGTTTCTCTTTAAGCACCACCTTTCTCTTCTAAAAACGGCAATACAGAAATAACTAATAACTTAGTAGTGGAGAATACTTGAGTCAGTTCATTGACTTAGTAGAAAAACCAAAAAAGTCATTCGTGGCAATTTTATATTGTATAATATGTTAGTGAAACCCCTTTAGCACTAAGAATTAGATTAATCAAAAATAAACTTTGCAGAAAAAGAAGTTTTTCAAAGAAAAGTAAAGGTTATTTTAAACTTAAGACCAGCAGAAATGAAAACCTATCATAATTCAAACTCAAAACGATCAGAAATCCCTATTAAAAAATAAATATAACCCAAACTGAAAAAAAATAAAACAAACAATCATAGCAAACAAACATACAACGGGTACTAATTTAAATGAATAGATAAATTTTAAAACAAGAAATTACATTGAATATGCAAATCAAGCTGAAGACGAGCAAAAAATCTTTTACTAATAAAGAATAAATAAAACCCAAAAAAGAATAAATATAAAAACAAATTTTTTAAAATCCTAAAAATCCGAAAAAGTATAAATAAAATGAAAATTACAGTGAAAAAGAATCTTAAATTGATGAGCTTTCAGCAATTATTATCATTATATAGCGAATATTCATATTAATTTTACTAATACTTTCCAAGACTGTTCAAGACTTTCCAAGACGCCACTTGGTACCCACGCCTTTGAAACTATACTTAAAAATGTGCATTTTAAAAGTTGGCACGCTATAATGCATGTTACGAAACATTTGGGGAGATTACGTTCAATGAGAGTGAGTATCCTCTCACACCTATACTTCCTTGGCACCTTTTAAGAGCATGTACTCGTGGATACATTTCCAAGCAAGGTGATTAAACACGATTTTACAATCGGAATTGTTTGATTGACATTTACAAAAAAGGGATAATTAGTGATTGGATAATTTTTTAACATGAAATCTCTAAATAAAATATTTTTGGAGGGATGGGATGATGGGAGCGAGGTGTCTTAGAGTACTTATAATGGTGTTATTTGGGGGGATTAAGTGCCTTGGCACCTTTTCAGAGCATGTACTCGTGGATACCTTTCCAAGCAAGGTGAATAAACACGCTTTTACAATCGGAATTGTTTGATTGACATTTGCAAAAAAGGGGTAATTAGTGATTGGA
>JAQQPU010003017.1:32282-62462 GCA_029168905.1 Artemia sp. Kazakhstan ARC1039 | reverse complement strand
TAAGTTATACTGGTAATCATCAAAGATAAAAAAAAAAAAAAAAAAAAACAAGAGCGCGTTTACTCCACTTCCATGATTACAAAAACTATGGGAAATAGAAGAAATTTGCTCGGGGAAAAAAATGCAAACATGGAAAAGGCTGAGTCTTGAAAAAAGATAGATTTGGGTTAGAAACTAGAGAAGTGAGAACTGCTAATGGTTATAAAAACAGAATAAAAAAAATAAACAAGCATGTCAGTTTGTGATACAGATTGAAGCGATTTCAATTCCTAGTTGTTGTTTTTTTTATCAAATGATTCTTGCATTTGTCACTACCTCACGGTCCTCGCTAATTCCAGGACAATGAATGTAATTCGCTGCCTTGCTTATTATTATAGATTAAAATATTGGTCAAACTCTCAAATTGAAAGCTCAAATGCATCTTAGCTTTGTTTTTTGTAACAGTTGCCAGATATCCATGCAAATATGCGAATATTGTATTAGTGGCAAACCAAAGTGCAAAGATGTATTTTTCATTATTCAGAGAGATTCATTTAAAAATTATATTTTTCTAGCTTACAGTTTATGTTATGCATATAGTGGAATCAAACATCTGCCAAGTTAGTAAACTAGTGAAATATATTGAAATTGTGGTGTTATTATTATTATTATTATTATTTATTGGATAACCCGTCATACAAAAAAGGAAAAAGACGGAGCAATAAGCAAAAAAAAAGCAATACACATAAACTTAGGAGTTATACATGTGGTTTTTAGTGACGAACGCTGGAGCTAAGATCTAAATCAGCTCTTAGAACAAATTACACAAAACGAGAAAGAAAAACTCAATTATACACTGCTCTGTAGGTACGCGACATGTTTCTTTTTTTTAGGTTCCTAAATACTGAACAAACATAAACAATATGAACATCATTGCTTCAAGCCGCAATGGGTAAAAAAAATTAAAAAAAATAACCCAAATAATCATCAGTGAATTAAAAAAGATATACAGTAGATAATCATATCAACTAGTGTAAATATGACAAGAAACGGTAAAAAAAATTAAAAGACACTTTCGCCCGCTGGTCTTGAACTCAGATCACTCTCAACAAATGATTCATTTACTCCGACATACATAAATAACAGAAACAAGGAAATTATTCAATCACAGATCCTTTTACAACTTTAGTTAAAGCAATATGCTTAAAAGAACCGATAATTAATAAACAATTAAATTATTAGTAATATACGCAATATATTACCAAAGAAAAATTAACACCAAAACTGAGAATAACCAGCGTCACTTAAATTGGACTCGCACGAAAAGAGAATCATCAATCAGTTTAAAAACTGCAACAATTACACTAAGCGCGAAAACAAAAACTTAAAAAACACACACACACAACAAATACATCTTAACTACTGGGCCAGTACTGACGACCAGGGATGGTTCAACTTCATTAAACGAGAATAATAAGCACGATCTAGCTTTTCCAGAGCTATAATGGGGTTATCAATGCTGAACTTTCTAATTAGATACGAATTGCGCGTCCAAGAGGGAAAACGTAAAAGATATTTTGCGAACCGGAAGAAAACTGAACGAATTTTTGACTTGTCAGAATTTGTGAACATTTTCCAAAACAGTGTTATGTACAGATAATGTGGTAGAGCTACAGAGTTAAAAAGTTTCGAGAGAAGATGGCGGTTGAACCATAACTTATTAGTTACAAAAGAAGCATATTATAACCCAACTCTTCGCTCAATGTGAGAAATTAATAGTTGTCGCGTGTGCATTACTGACGAACAAATGGGAAGACCGAGGTAGGTGATATGATCTACTGGCTTAATCCTACTATTTCCGAGAGGAATATCCCTAGGCGACCCTTGCTTCCAGTTGAAGAATACAATTTTGGACTTTTCAGCATTGAACTGAAGACCTAGTTTTGCATACTCAGATTGTAGCGTTGCGAAAATCTCGCTTATGCGCTGGATAGTGCGGCTCAAATTCAGAATGTCGTCTGCATAACATACGAGAGATAAATCAAGACCGGCAAACATGAATGATGTGGGAACAGCTGACTGTGCATCAAGAACTCCATTATTGAAGAGTGAAGGGGGAGAAACAGCACCTTGACGGGTACCTTTTTTGACATTGACGAAAATATTAGGGGTTGCTGCGTAGACTTGAGAGCCGTCAACTTTAGCTAATGGGTGAAGTATTAGGCGAACTTTAAGACGATAATACATGTCTCGAAGGGCTCTGATATATGAGGGGCTCACTCTACGTTTTACTGTATGGAGTAGCATAGCGGCGTGAATGAGAGAGTCGAACGCTTTACGAACATCATGCCCAGCCAACTCGAGAGTTTTACCTGATGCATCAGCATCGATCAATGCGTTCGCGACAACCGACAAAGCTTGGACACAACCAAGACGTGGCCGGAATCCAAATTGGTAAGGTGGAACAAAGCATTTTGCGTTCAGATGGTCAATGAACAGAAGTTCAAAAAGCTTACAGAAGGTAGTAGCCATTGTTATAGGGCGGAAGGACGAGCACTGGGTTGCGAGTTTACCTTTCTTTGGAATTGGAGTGAGATCTCCGATTGAGAAAGAAGACGATACAACTCCTTGGGTAACAATCATCTGCATCAAAAGAGCAATATGGTTTACCAGCAGCTCGCTTCCATGCAGAATGTGAAGAGTGCTTCAAAATTGTCGGTTGGACAACTAGACAGAAATTTATCAAGCTTATCTTCATATTCGGACTGTAGGGCGGCATCTGGTTGAGAGAATTCAGCAGAGAAGTATGAATTCCATTCGGAATCAGGAATATCTTGAGCAGATAGATGAGCCCTAGGAGGATCTCTTGATACATTTCTCCAGAAGGAAGGTTGGGACAGTGAAGCTTGCTGGGATGTCTCTTCAACTATCTGGTTCATGTGGATAGATAGTTCTCTTGCAAACTTTCTTTTGGTAGAAAGACAATGTCAGAAACCCAGCCAGAGCAAGGATGGTCACACTGGAGCCACAAATGGTACCAAAATTTGGATTTTCTCCAAGCTTCAACTAGGTTCGGATTACTGGACCAGTGCTTTGTGACACCCCGACGTATACGTTTAAGAGGTATAGCGGCCTTTTCTGCGCATTGCAGAGCATGGCAAATTTGTGCAAGATAGATATCTAGCAACACCCGTACTTCATTTGCATCAACTTGCAGATTTTCCATGAGCAGCTGTAACGGAACATGAATTTTATGTAGGACAGAATTAGTACCTGCAGCAAAAAAATTATCTTGGATGTTTTCCCAATCCCTGTAAAACTGGGCGTGGAGCTGATGTGGTTGTGCGGTGGGAGTAGACTGAGCAGAGGGACAATAGATAGATGCAGATATTGGAAGGTAGTCTGATAGTTGGAAATCAGAAACGACGTGAACAGGTGACACTTATAGATTTATAGAAGAAACTGCATGGTCAAGGTTCGACACGTGACTTGAATGGTGTGTGTAAGTGTAATCAAGATCTTTCGGCAATATCCTAAGCCAACCGTCAAAAATACCAGACAAAATAGAAGTACGCAATAACGAGGCGTCAGTTAAATTGCAGTTAAAATCTCCTATAATAATGCAACGCTTACCTAACAGGCGAATCTTTGAAAGGCAAGACCCTAGTTTCTCAAACGCAGAAGTAAATAAAAATTCCGATCTGTCATTGCGGTAATCTATCGGAAGATAGACGTTTACAATAACATACTCTTTTACACGGACAGCAAGAAAAATCACATGAATCAAAAATACTCAACCGGCACGAAGTCCTAACAAGCATCTCAATACCACCCGAGGGGCGGCCACTGGAAGCGGATCGTTTAGCGGGCATCGAATAGCTAGTAAAATCATTGTCAATTTTCAGAAGGCCTAGACTATGACTCGTCAAAAAATGCTCTTGCAAGCACAATACGTCACAATTCGAAAGGAAACCTTTTATCACAGGAATTTTGACTAAAAGTTCACCGTTAATATTCCACGAAAGAACAACTTGCGTAGTAGTAGAAACATCCATGTAATACCATGGGCTTTGCTAGTTGACTGTTGTTATTATCAGAATCAGAATCATTTATTAACATAAAAGCTTTCGTAGTCAGGGTTTAAATCCCGACTAAATCGCGTTATTATTTACAAAGTAAACAAAGACACAAAAAAATTAATACGGATGTCACTTATTGTAGACAGAAACATAAAGAGGCACAAACGAATTGCTGAAGCGATTAGTGCGACACTTGGGCTGGGCTAGCTTTGTTGCTTTTTATCTTGTAGTTACTTTTTTTGTCAGCATTGGGGGCAATATATTTCTATGTTTATCACTTGTCAGAAGAAACCGGCCAAATTTACAGATAAGTTGAAAACGGCGATCGTGGAGTGACGGCAAATTTAGTTGAGACAGTGCTGATTCGTAATCGGTGTACTGATCAGACAGTATGGCCTTCACCGCTCTTTTCTGGACTGATTCGAGTACTTCGCTCATATAGGCAGTGTTCTGAACCTGTGGACCCAATACAGGGCACGTATACTCTAATATCGGGCGAATATATGTCAGGTAGGCTGTTTTCAATTGCGGCACTGAAAAACCAAATCTTCGCATCAGTAAAAGGGTACGCATGGCACAGTTCGCCTTTTTCACTACCCCTTGGACGTGGAGGCTAAACGAACAGTCAACGCTGAACGTAACACCGAGAATAACTGCCGACGATACGCTTTGGTATGGTGGAGGGGGGCACTGAAAATCCCTTTATAGAGGGTTAAATCGAAGAATTTTGGTTTTCGTTTCGTTGATTTGGAGGCTGTTTTCAGAACACTGGTCTCTAAAGTTGTCGATAAATGATTCACTGAACTGGGGAACGGTTTGAGACTACTCAATGAGGTATTTTAAGAGGGTGGAAAGGTCATCTATGAATTTGAACCGTTCGTAAAAATCGGCAAGGACGAAGTTGATCACTGCCAAGAACAACAAGGCAGCGAGTTTAGTGCCTTGTGGGGCACCACACGTAAGCTCAGACCATTCCGAATCAGTATCACCCGGGTAGAGACCATATACACTCTGTAGTCGGTCGCGTAAGAGATCTATTATTAATAAGAGAATATGTCTGCAAGCTCCCATAACCTTCAGATTGTTCACTGCAGTATAATGACGTATCAAGTCGAAGGCTTTTCTATAGTCGGCTAGGAGGAGATCTACAATTGTGCCTCCTTGGTCAAGCCATTCAACAATAAGGTGATACAGACGCACAAGATAAACAGTTGTACTACTACCTTTCAAGCACCCGTATTGGTATGGATCAAGAGCGCCCTGGACATGTGACATAAGTTCACGATATATAAATGATTCCGCTACCTTAGAGAGGTTCGGAATTATCGAAATTGGGCGGAGTTGGTCGCAAGATTTCGGGTTTTTCACTTTTGGAATGACGCGCACATAAGATCTCTTCCAAACACTGGGGAACACTTGTTCGCGAAAACACTGGTTAATAATAGAGCTGAGTGGCTTTGCGAGAAAGATGAAGAACTCGCGTAACAACTTGAAAGGGAGTTCATCAGGGTAAGATGCACAGTTTACTTTCAGTTTCTGAATTTCCTTAAAGACGGCATATTCAGATACTTCACAAATCTCATCAGTCCCGGTGTCAGCAATGATACTCTCGATTTCTGAGTTTGTGATTGATGGGTATTTGGTGCATATGCTGGAGAAAAAATTGTTTACTTCAGTAGCTAATGTCAGTGTGCCGTCATCTTTGAGTAGTCTCAGGTCCTTTGGCATTGATTTCCCTGCAAGGGTTTTAACCGAGGAGTGCCATTTGTGAGGGTCAGTGTGCAGTAATGGCGTTATTTTCTCTTTTACATACTGTCTTTGGGCTAGTCTGTTTAACCTAACAATTCTGTTACGCAAACTGGCCGCAGCCGCTTGATCTCCAGCTTTGTGGAGACTACAGCGAGTTTTTATCATCTGCTTGAGTTCGCGGGTGATCCATGGTTTGTCAGTGTCACAAACTGTAATAACTTTTATTGGAAAAAAATCGTGGAACTTTTCCAACAGAAGGCTGTTCAGTTTGCTGACTTTGACATTAATGTCGGCCTCTGCACAAATGTCCTCAAAATCGTAAGTACCAATCCAGCGACCGAATTTAGCTATTAAAGACATTGTGATGGGCCGATTTGTGGTTTTTGTTCGTTTCGGTCGTGGGATACTTGCTTGTGCTTCCCAGAAAATTATAAAATGGTCAGAATTCTAAAGGGGACCTAGAGATCGGGGAGCGTTATAAAGATCTGCCAAGTTCGTAAAAATCATGTCAAGAGTACTGCCCCTTTTGTGAGTCGGAATGTTCACTACTTGTTTCATATCCAAAACGTTTGAGACCCACTGACGATTGGTCTGATTGAAATTGCCAGCAATCACAAACGCAGGGGAAGTGTACTTGTGGCGCATTCTGTCGACGAACACTTGTATGTGCCCAATAAGTTCTTTTCTGTTCCCAGCGCTTTCTGGATAGTACACTGACGCAACTATTAAGCAGGAGAATCTTCGTGACAGATGCGCCGGTCTGCACTCCACCCACACAATCTCATGGCTCGAATCATTGGGGCTACTTAACAGTTTTGATGGTAGGTCGTCACGTATATAAAGTCCTATGCCACCTCCGCGACGGTCAATGCCTCGGTCACGTCGAGTGTTGAGGTAGTTTCTGTAACCTTTAATCCGTGCAGTCTCCTCAGTAATGTCCCAAAACTCGCTGATAATTGCAATGGGTACGTTATTCTGCTTAATTAACACCTCCAGCTCGTCCATTTTATTGTTCAAAGATCGAACGTTACACGTTAGCATATTCGGAAGTTTGTATTTTGCTGAGAATCGCTCCGGTCGCAAATTTGGAGGAGTAGGTTCCGAAGCACTGCAGTTAACATTCTCCATAAACCAGGGAACAAGTAGGGGTGGAGTATCGTGAGGAGGAGCGCAACGGATTACGACTAGGTTACTCGTCCTCGTCAGCCGGTCCTTTGTCTTTCTCCTGCGGGAGATATGCACCGGGATTCTCATTTGGCGTTTCCTATTTCCTCCTCGTTTGCCACGGTGGGTTCACTTATTCAAGCAGTCCGATAAGCGAGAGCACTCTGGTGGCTCTAAGTAGTGAGCTATCTCAGTGCGCAATGGTGGTTTCTTTAAGAGTCCAAATAGCCACAAGTTACAAAAGGTAGATGGTGCCACTGATAAATCCGGTGATTGAATCTTCATTAGGGCCGGTTTTTCGTATTTAATTTGCATGATGATTGCACTAAGCAAAGTCGGGAACAGCAAGTCTTTGGTTACTTTCACTATCACAGCAGGAATCCGGATAAAGATAGCACTGGACTGGCTAAACTAAGAAGTCGGAGGCAGCTTTTTCAAAGCGCTATCGCCGCCATCTACATCAAGGAAACATCAGGGAAAACCTCAGGAGCAAGAGATCACCGGGAGCAAGGGAAGCGTCGAGACCTGCTCACCTGTTCCCTGCAATTTAAGGCTAATTAACCGGCAGGTACCAATACGGCGCTTCCGGCAGGTTCTCTCCCCTCTTCTGCTTGGTCCCAAGCGATCCACGCAGTCCACAGGACTTCAAAGAATAATTTATAATTTTTCCAGTAAATCTGTAATATTTGCCCAAAAATTAGGACACTTTACACTGTAGCAAGTATGGCCGGTAACTTTACATTCTAGACAGAACATTTTTTCCGAACACGGAGAGGCACTGTTTGAGGTGTAATCGCATGATCCACAGCGAGAGCAGAGGGCCCGATTAGAGCACTGCGAGGCCAGATGCCCAGTCTTAAGACACGAGAAACAACGCTTTGGAAGATATACAAATGCTTGTGCAAAAAGCTTTTCGTAGCCAACTTTCACAGAAACTTTCAAGAACTGATCCAGGTTTTGTTTTGACTCAAAATAGACTTTGAACACTCGGGACTTCCCGTACTGTGAAACTTTCACGCAAAGATAATTTCTTAAACCACATTGTCCTGACATAACATAAAGAAAGAAAAACGAGCAAAAATGGGGTTTTTAAAGGCCAAATGAAAATACGCTTGTCCTCTCGAAATATTCGCTTTGTTGTGTTTTTTCAGTATTTTCATTTGGCCTTCAAAAACCCCATCTTTCACGCAATTTGGTACAAGAGATTTGACCTGATTCTCATCGTATTTGATCGGTACGCCTTTCAGGATCCTTATAAAAAGTGGGGATTTCACACTCACCTAGATACCTGAGGTACTGTTTTTAGCATTCTCAGCAATTTTGTTCACTGCACGCTTTGACTTAACAACAAGTTTCCATTCCGAAGCCGATTTTTTAAGTTCAGTTATTACATCTGAGGCCTCTGGGCAAAGTTTATCGACGAAGTCCTTACGAGCATTAGGTGAGGTCAGGTTTGCAGGACAGTTTTTTAGTACAACGGCAAACGTAGGAGCTGGGGCAGGGTTAATTGTTACGTTGGTATAATTCTAGCTGGCCAAACAGGGCCTGAATGCGTCGCATTCTCTAAAAAGCCATCAATTTTCCGAGAGAGTTCATTAGCTTTTGAGACTAAAGTAGCCGAGACTGCCTCCCAGATTGTTGGGGTTTCAGAAGGTGAGAATATAACAAAAGTGGGAACAGACAAATTATCCTTTGCCACCTGATTTGACTGTTTACAAATGTCGAATACATTATCTTCATCCTTTGCAGGTTTCACACATCGGCTCTGAATATTCAGCTCCTTATACAGAAACTCTTTAGCACTGATAATAGTATCATGATAAAAAAAACTCACAGCTTTTCTGATAATCAGATCAATTTTCGCACCATCAAGCATAGATCTCGTGACAAAGTTCAGTAACGGATTTAAAATAATCTTCATGTTTTGATCGGTCATTGCGCAATCTAATTATCATAGCCAGGGACAGTCGAGAATTCCAGTCAAAATATATATGTAGTAGGTCAAATAATATAATCTAAATTCAAGGTGAACTATTTTCAAGTCCAAATTCGATTATGAAATTAATTCAATAAAAACCATAGGGAATCATAAATGTCTTACTGTATTAACAGTTTTACTGTATGAATGAGATTATATCCAAAAAGAGGTGTTTGCAGTATGAACTTTAAATGTAGACTGCATTCAATATATTGCATTCCAACTGTTTTTACGTTCATTATTTCCGTTGAACAAAACGAAAATTTTTCATACAAGGATGAAAGCTGTTTCCTATCCCCCCCCCTACACAAGACGATCAAAACTGAATGGGAAGTTAAAATTTTTGTAATGTCCGTGACAACTATGACACGTATCTTCCGAGAATTTTTCTTTTTAATTTATAATCAAGAAAAACTGTCAGCTTTCCCTTCCTCCTCCAGAGAGTTTTATGTCTGTGCTCTTGTACTCAGACATATCCGATACTTTAGCCATATATTTAGTGTTAGGTGATGTTAGATATCGATATATCGGACCAAATAACGATATCGAATATCGAAACCAAAATATCGATATTTTCTGGTATCTACCAGTGAACGTCCAGCAGAAAAGATCCAACATAGAAAATTGTTTCGCAAATGGCCGAGAGAAGAAAAACAATATTCAATCCACTAACTCGTACGTATGGGTGACCGGATCTTATAGAGGAGGGACAAAATTTCGGAATTGTGTTTGTCTCAACCCCACAAAACGATTCCCCTTTTCAGATATTGAGATAGCCAAAATTTGAGTTCGATTAAATGACGTTAACCCGTGCCGCTGGTCGCTCAAAGTTTAAAAAAAAATCAATAGTTTTGGCCAAAAGGCTGACATATCGAGCCATAACTCCAGAACAGTAAATAATAACAAACCGCTTAATATCTCAAAAGAAAGCCAATATTGTTCTTCAAAATTCATATTCTATACATAAAAGTTGTTATTTTAAGTCAAACGGAGTTACAACAGTATTTGTCCCAAAACACATGACCTGGTACCACTAGGAGTGCACTTTGTGTATTTTGTTATTGATAAATTTTGCTTTTTTTGGTATATTTTTTAGTTTAAAGCAGAAATATAATAAAGAAAAAGTAATACTGATGAGTCTAATGACATTTTTTATTTTAGACTATAAAAGTCAGGTATATAATACACACAGAACAGACCCGAAAATGATACAGACGTAGTGCAATCACGAGTTGATAATTTTACATTGTAATATAGTATATTCTAGAGCTTTTGTTAATGTAGTTTTTGAAACGTCAGAATATAATGCTCGGCATTTGCTTACAACTTGGAGGAAGTATTGCTTTCGGCCTCCATTTTTTGTCAGAAGCTTGTTAAAGTCGCTTATTAATTTATCCCCACGCTCAGCCATATCATTAACTACTTCTAATTTTTTGACAATTTTCAATCCTCCTTAGAAGCCATTATTTTGAGGCCAGGTGTTTGGATGTTCTCTTAGGAAATCTGTTTTTATATTAAATCGGTTAAAGATTGTAAACATTTTTTTTGGTTAGTAAATTTACCAACCCTCCATCAACTACCTGTTCTAATTTTTCTTTCCTGACTTTTGGGTTTACAACCCTAGTGTGCTCTGATGGTTCATCGGTGCTACCGAGCAATTCATTAGCCATTAACAACTTTTCGTTGTCTGTAATGGTGGGATCGAAAAAAGATAATCCCACCAACTCTGCATTCAAATACCACAAATGGTTAAAAAATCTGGTCAGGACTATTTCTGCAATGTCGTTGTCATATTCTTTATAGTCTAGCAGACTATGCAAAATATCTAAATCTTGCTTTGGTGCAATATGAGCTTTTGGAGCATTGAACCAAGCTTTACAGTCAATTTGAATTTAGTCGGGGAGCCAAAGTTGAAAATCTGACAAAATAGCAATCTGAGGGGGACAAGTGATTTGAGAGAGATTTTAGACTAAATCGACCATGCTGATTACGAATATCTCGGGAATATAAGCGCCAAAGGTGCGCTTGGTGGTTTTTTGCAACTAAGTTCGTTGATTTTTCTATTTCACTCAGACTAAGTCCTGCTTTCTACTAGAATATTGTAGTTGTCTTTTTTATACCTAGCCAAAACATTAGGCGATCGTTAATTTACCACATCAGTAAAAAAAAAAAAAAAAAAAAAAAAAAAAAAAAAAAAAAAAAAAATCCTGCTTCAAGCACAACAGCTTCAATATGCTTCAAACTGCTTTTACAAGCTTTTGCTTTTTACAATTTTATTAACACACGATTGGTCGAATATACATAATTTAAATATGTTTAGCAATGTTTTTTAAGTTATTATTTAGTCAAACTCGTCGTCACTTTCAGAAAGATCGCATGACCCAGCACAAGCACAAAGCAAGTCGCACTTGCGGATTCCAGCACAGGAGCACTTTCCAATACACATATTTCTACACTTGCAATGAACTGCAATACGGTTTATAGAAATCGGCCACTGCGACAATGAATTTGTCAGAGGAATAACCCCGAAAGCGTCACTGTATACCCATCCGAAATTTAGGGGGTCTAAAACTATTGGTTCAGACTCCATAGCCTGTAAAACGATTCCCCACTGATATACAACTCTAAGGATGTGATATTTAAAGCTGTTTTCAGTGGGCGGAAGATTTTTTAATGATTTTTTCCTATGGAATAAGTGCACTCGCAAGTCATTCAAGGAGTTAAAGTCAGTAGGATTCTTTCCATAGGCTGCAATTGTTACTTTTCTTGCCACCTCCGTCACTTCCTCAATATAATTTGATATGTTGACGAGGTCAATCTTGACTTTTCTCGTCAGTTTCGCCATGTCACTAACAAGATCAAATTTCAAAGCTGCTTTCACAAATGTCTTCTTCCCCACAGAATATGCAAAGCTCGTCGTGTCAGTGCCACTAAGGCAGTGTAGAAGTCCAATGCTGTCAATAAAGTCCCGTGGAAGAGAAATAGCTAGCTCGTGCACAGGGAAAACTCTGTCAGGGAATTGGAGGAATAGCTCCTTCTTTTTGTTCTCTTTCGTAGCTAACAGCGTAGAGGAGTGTTGCAAAAGTATCACCAGAATATCTGTGTCATTGGCCCGAACAATGACAGAAGAACTTCCATTCCTAAAGCTGGAAGCAACATGGACTGCTACACGCATGTCTGCTTCTTCATGTGTGCTTGCAAGCTCAAGACTAAGAGGAGGCAAAGGTTCCAGGGATCCTTTTCTAGGCAATATTCCAACATGTCGACGATCAGGGAAACCTCCAGCAAGTATAATATCAAAGTTCTTACTTTTACTTCCAATATTGCTCCAAAACTCATAAATAAAAGCCACCAAGTTAGCTTTGCAGGAAGAACTTCTAAGAATTGATTGCCAGGAATCACCGAGTTTGATGCTGTCACTATATGTGGTACTGACCTTCAAACTCTGCTCACCCCTTCGTCTATGGCAGCCACTACTGTCTTTTAAGCATACTGGTGAGCCAGTTGGGTCCTTGATTCCATAAATTCCATCATACCGGTCAGAAACTACATGCAGTTGGCATAGATTTTCCGGGAGCTGACTAAAAACCTTGCACGTCAACCTTCTTGAAAAATCAGACAATGTCTCATCCCTTGACGGAGTCATAGTCCTTAAGAGCGGCATAAAGTCCAGAATGAGAGATAGCCTCGAATTGACATCAAACACTGGCAAAGAGTAGGCCTTAGAATCTAGGCTAGACAACCCTTCTATAAAGTTTATCAGATCAGATTTCTTTCCTGTTCTTAATCGGAATCCCTCGGATTGCGCTTCGAAAAATGCCGGGGAATACTGGAGGAGTTCATGCTGAAGTATTTTTTTTAGCATGTCGGTTGCTGATCCTGGATTTTTACCAACATTCAGCAGAACTTTTTTAACTGCTTCTAGTTCTTCTACAGGGTTAGCAAAAGTACGTTTCGTCTTTTGGGTAGGTTTCAAGCAGCTTTCCATGGTTTGAACCTTGATCTTTGAAAAAGCACTAGAATTGCCTTTTAAATAATCCTCTACAGCATCCAATCCTATCTTCTCTGCTGAGTCAATCCGTTCCGCTATTGCTGTATCAACAGTTTCAAAAGTGATCACATTCACCAACGGCACTTCATCATATTTAAAAGGATGTATATGCTCTTCAAGAATACTAACTGACTTGTCTACGAGGCTACTTGTCTTGTCATGACTTTGCAAAATATTGTTGTCAAACTCAGTCGCCCCATCCAGTCCTGCCATCGACTGAAGGGAAGCGGATACTCTCGAGCAAAATGGCAATGTCAGTGTCCACTTGGCAACTGCTGCTTTGTTCAGAGTAACACCTCTTAATCCACTTTTTTGCTTTGCTTCCAGATTTAGTGAGGATTCTAGCGCATGGTCCGGTGCGACACAATTCATTGAGCCAGGAGTCCTTTTCACATTGAACAAACCTTCCTTAAATATTTCAATCAGTTTCTGAGGAGCACAGGCCATTTCTCTCAAATATAGTGTCAAACATTCTGCATATTTATAATGTCCAGATGCAGCCATATATGGGATCATTAAACTTGCTGCTTTGAGATGTCGCCACCAATCTCCTGACCTTTCTGCAATTAAAAAGTCCATCAGGATGAAGCACATTCTCATATACTGTAACCATAGTTTTGAAGTAAACGATGTCTCGAGGAAGCTGTCAAAGTCCTCTAAAGTCGATTACAGATCACTTATCGCACCTGTTACAGTACCCCAACTGCTATTCACATCGATCTCTGAGAGCACCTTCTCTATGTGATCCATCACTGCTGTATCCTTACCAAACGCTAAACAATGATCTTCGAAAGCTTCAAAATACATCCTGCACAAAGCTTCCGCAACAATTTGGTGGGCTCTCACACAGCGGTAAAAGGGTTTACCTGTCATAGCTTTTTTGGCAGACCCAGGCAATAAAATATTTGCTTTTGAAAAAAGCTCCTCCAAGCCAGAACCTTTCATGAGATACCCTATGGCACCTAAAAAGTTCATAGCGATATGTAGGCCCCCGAGCCTAGGAACGACTTTTTCGTAGCTTTTTGGATCTTTCGATCTCAAAGCAAGTATAATCTCATAAATTGCTAAGTCACATGTGATCACTGTGTATTCTTGATGAAGAGAATCAGCTGTCTGCTGTAATACCGCAACTGCTTTTGCAACAACTTCAGGGTTTGAAGGTGAGCTAGGGATTATTGGCAAATATCCAATGCGAGAAACAGGCATCATGGAGCTTCTTCCATCATCTGCAAAATATTTGAAGTCTGGAAGTGTCAAGTTGTCTGGTAATTGCACTGCCAGAAATTTTGTTGGCAAGTCACGACAGACTGCCCAAGATAGGAAAATGGGAGCGATGGAAACTCTTCCATCCCCTCGAGTCATTTCGAGCTTAAAAGAAGAAGGTTCTATGCAGCGTTTTCTTTTCAAAGTCACTTTTTCAAAGGATTCACTTCCGAAATCTGATTTTGACAATGCACGGCTTCTGCACCGGGAGCGCGATCGAACGACTGAAGCAGACGACGTACCAACATCAATCAGGTCCTTCGAGGGTTGGATGGCAATCATGGTAGTTACGTGGGATGACGTGCCATCTACAGTTTGCTCCTAAAGTAGAAGAAAATCAATTAATTTGTTTGCAAGGAAGTTCAAATAATTAATAAGGATAGATCAGTTATTTGTGGCGAATCCAGGATTTGGGGAATGGGGGGAAGGGGCTTGGTCACAAAAAAAATTACACTCTTGTCTCGAGTATTTCTAGCTCTCGGCAGGTGGTCAATACCCCTTTTGAAAAAATCTTTTGGACAAGTGTATGGTATAAAAACAGCTTCCGCGAAATAGCTGGCATAGAAAAATGTTTTCTAGAAAAAGCGGAAAAAAATCAACTTAGCACTAAGAATCAGTGTCTTTGGTCAGAATTGTGACTAGCCGTTATTAAAGTGACTAAGGCCGAATGGGACCGAGAAATTCCAGGCATTTTGGACTGTTTACTTTCGCAGGGGGGGGGGGGTCTCCTCCTGGATCCGCCATTCAGACACCCACCGGTGTCGTATTCTGAATAAGGGAATACACTAACGGGAATTTTGGGATTAAACCGTGGAGCCCGTGATCAAATATTTTCATTTGTTTGACTCAATGTTATTACTGTAACTTGGCCAATTTAACATTTTAAGGAGCTTTTTAGGGTGCTACAAAGGCAACTAGCACCTTAACCTGCTGGATCTAAACTTAAGATTCTCTAAACTTAGGATCTTCAGGCAGAGAAAGCATTTTCTGCCGCAAAGCCCCGAAAATTTTAGAAATTTATCACTAAACAGTGTATCATTCCTTATATTTGCCTCTTAATACTGATTTTAGAGAAGTAAACACCCTTAAAAATTAATATTGTGCTGCAAAGGGTCTAAGTTATTTAAAAATTGAGATTAAGGAAATGCTGTTTTATTTTTGTTCATTTGCAGACACAAGAACTAAGTGAATGTCTGAGACAGTATTTTCTAAAGTTCCGGGACCTACCACTGGAATATAGTAATAATGTGGTTTTCATGTTTCCTTTAAATTAGCCCCTGCAACATCTTTGCAAGGAAGCAAATTATCTTGAAAGGCAATATTATGCCGCAAAGCGGCAAAAATTTTCGAATTTAGAACTAAGATTTAGACTCTTCTACCTCATATTTTGATGCTTACCTCAAAATCAAGGTTGTCCAGTGAAAAGTGAATAAAGTCTCCTGGGACAATTCCTTCTGGTATGTGGACGTTGTCAGTTCTTTCTTGTTGTTCCTTTGCTTTCATAGCTTCATTGGTGACAGTGCGTTGAACTGTGCTGTAGCTAACTGTCATTTTCAGTCTATTCAGTAGAGTTATAAGATTTTTGTTGCGAGTTTTGTGGTACAAATAAACACCTAGGCCAGTATGTTTTGGGGTCTCTAATTTTCCCACTTGAAATAGAATGTCCTGAGCCAAACTGATAATATCTTCTTTCACAGCATCTGTGACACTGTATCTTTCGCTAGCATTATCTGGTGGGTCCTCAAAATCGGCAAAAAGGAATGCAAGCATGTTGAACAACATTGGAGGGATCATAGAATCTGCATACTCTGTAGTAATATCAATATATTTGTCACTACGTTTGTACTTTTTCACTGTATCAATTAAATCAGCCTTTAACCTTTTCACTGTGTAAAAAAACTCACTTTTAGCTTTATGTTCAAACATATCGTTCATTGAGTTTGAACAATGCGGAGTTTCCCAGTCAGGAACATTGACAAATGGTTGGCTTCCTGTAGGACTTTGTGTTCTGTTTTCAACTGATTCAGGGCCACTATTTTGCATGTCATCTTCACTGTCCCACACTACTTCACAGTCAAATGATTCACTGTCACTCTCTCTGCCCGATTCGTTTGTTTCACAGTCTGTATCTAAGGTAGGACTCTCTACGAGCACAACTGAATCATCTGCTTCTTTGACAAACTTTGAAACCTGACGGCTCAGGGCTCCAACAGATACTTTATGCTTCAAATAGTAAAAGCACTGGTCTGCCTTTTTACTAGAGCTCACTTCTAGTGCTTTGCCATACTTCACACTCAATTGCTTTTTCAGTATCCTAACATCATGGGCCTTTATTTCCAGACCTGAACTAGCTAGTCCACTGCTTAATTTCTGCCTTAGCTCACTAAGCGAGTATATTCTTCCTTCCTTAAGACGAGTTTCAATTTCATCCACCACACTTTTTGCAACAGCCTCTCTGGCAGAAAAGTTAGTCTCTTCCTCAGTCTTCTTTTTAAAGAAGCTAAGCATGCATTTTTGGTGGTATTTTGCACTCAACTGAATCAAATTTTTGTCTTTGGACCTTGCAAACACAGCAGGCATTTCTCGTAAAAGTCTTTCAGCATGCTGTGATAACTTCTGTTGCCTTTCTATCGTTTTAATTGCAAGAAGATTCTCACTTTTACGCTTGGTACTTCCTATTTTGCCACAAATGATGCAACAGTCAGCATATGAGAAACTCACTTCTGTTGCCAATGTTCTAGTGAGTCTTGCAGGTGTAGCTGGCATATTTGCTTCCTGAAGACCTCCATGGAGATCACAAGACAAAAATTTATGTCTACAAGTTCTATGACAAACAAGCCTTTTTTGTAAGAAGTTTGGTTGCTGACAGTCCTTTCTTAGAGCATGGTACTTAGCATTGCACTTGCATCTGGTCAATAGAAGTTCTCGGACACATTTTATATCACTAACAGTGTGAAGCTGTCCTTTTCCATCGGTTTGGCAGATTAAACACTTTGCATAGTAAATTTTTTTTTTGGGGGGGGGCTATATAGAGCATCGAATTTTTTTCTGGCAAATGATTCCATGCTATTCTGCAAAATAGAGAAGAAATTTAGTATGGTACTAATGGTAACCTTAGAAAAAAAATTCAAGAATTTCTTCATGATATATAACCGATCCATTTCCAGTATCTACAGACTATTATAGTCTATAATAGGATCCTATAAGCAGTGGAAAGACCTGGTGAAAAAAAATCTTCAAACCAGAAAGTAATTAAAGGCCCCCCCCCCCTCCAGCAGTGATAAGAAGTCCAAAATGGAAGAAAAAAGACACTTCTTAGTGCTAAATTTCAATTTTTTCGCCTCTGTAAATCATACTCATATTCAGTCTTGGTCCCTCAAAAGATGGAAAATGGCAATTCTTAATGCTCCATTGTGGAGGCAATGGGCATTGGAGGCCTGAGTCTCAACCCATTTGAGTCCGCCCTAAATAATAATAATAATGCTCCATTGAACAATTTTACAACTTTGTGGCATAGTATTGGGCATTGCAGCATAGTATTGGCCAAAAAGAAGGTACCACCAAACCTTCTTCAACCTAGCCTAAAATTTTTTTGTGCCACCTAATAGCACGTCCAGACTATCCGCTTTCTGGAAAAATGGGACGGAAATCTGGAAATGTAGACAGGTCTTCCATCCCCTTTTTCCGTTTTCTAGGCAGGAAGGATCAGAGGGTCCAAAAATGGAAAAATGGGATGGAAGACTGTAGTGTGGACAGCTTTTCTGGAAAAAATGCCAGAAGAAGGAGACGATTAAACATGATAAGTGATAAATAAAAATAGTTGTCTGATGTGGTTTAAAATAGAAAAAAGTTAAATAGTCTAACTGAGGCTCTAAAATTGTTTTCTATAGGTTTTGGCTCAGAAAAACAGATTTGATAAGGATGGCTGATAAACTTGTACCGATATTTTTTTAAAACCGCTAAGTCTGGAGGGCTATTCCTTTTTCCGGATTTCCATCCCATTTTTCCAGAGAGCGGGTAGTCTGGATGCGCTATAAAGTTAGTGACTTGAAGAGCAATGGTAAATAGTGAGATTCTTGACACACAAAAGAGGAAAGAGAAGACAGCCAAGTATTGTCAGAGTGTACCACCTTTGCTTGACTATGCTTGAAAAAAACCTGTACCACCTAGGCTAGCTCACAAAAGAGCCAAGCTCCTCGTAAAACCCCTCCCGCGGACACCCCTATAATTTACTGAATAATACTAAGAAATAAGTTGCTTTTATCAGGAGGAACTAATCTGCACCTTTACCCTACTTTTAAACCACTTAAGTAAGCCTCTAACTATCCTTTGACCCCAAAACTGGTAAGACTTTTAGCCTATGCATTATAAATTTATATACCAAGGATTCCTGAAAGACGAGGCGAAACAATAAAAAATGAAATACTAATAAAAACAAACATTTGAGGATCAGATAATAGAGTTAATTAGCTTTTTAACCATCAATTTGCACCAGCATGGCAGATGGCAGTAAACATAACCATAACAAAGCCACGAGAACGATGCAGTGTCATCTACTTAACAATAAACAAGTTAAGTTTTAAATTTTTTACCATAGATGATTGAGTCGGAACTTTGACCTCATGTTAAACTATGAAGCGCACTTTGGTGGTCGCAATTCCCGAAATAAATGGAATCAGCATGTTGAAAAACATTGTTTCCAAAAGTCAGAACTCATGTACCAAAATGTTTTTTACAAATCGTTATTTGACGACTTTTTCAACTTTGGCTCCCCGACTAATTAGAGAAAAAGATATAGCACGCGCAGAACATTCTTCTTCTTCTTCTTCAGACATCTTAAATTGACAGCAAAAAATGAACATTTTAAAGCAGCAAATAGCCATCCACCTAGCGTGATGAATGGCTCCTGGAGTTCTAAAACCCACAAAATTGCCGTATAAAGATCCAATAAATATCAGAGCCAACTGCAATAGCTCCTTACAGTCATCCCTGGGGTGGCTCTCAGTTGATTTTGTTCCGAATTCAGCAGCAACAATTTTCAATTACTTCTGGAGGTAGCAACTTTTGTACTAGATTGTCACTGATACCTGTATCGTATTTTCCTTTGTCTATCTTCGGCCACGCAGTGAGAAATCTCTTAAAATGTCTGGATGAGGCCCAGTAGTTGATCCTATTTTTGTGTTGAATACACCTCTTAACAGAATTTCCAAGATATGATGACGGCAATCTATGCACAACAACTCTCTTCCGAACATTTGCTCCAATATGATGCTTGCTCCTTTGGTTCTTCCCGTGTTGGATACTGTAGTGTCGAAGCACATCGCCTTGACGTTGTTGGAAAGACCCCATTCATGTAGGCATTCAAATGCGGCTATGGCTTGCTCCTCTCCAGAGCTGTTTGCTGTTACAGGAACTCCCAGCAACTGTTTCTTTTCGCCATATGAAATTGCAATAGCTATTCGCTCACACTGTTCATATTTTAAAACATCCGGTAAAAGTTTACCGTCCCAATGGACCACCAGGGGCTCTTTTTCAGGAATATTTACTTTACAAATTTTTTTTTAGTATATTGTTCTCTGAAAATTTGCCTTCTATGGTGTAATGAAGTTTTCGAGACTTTGTACTCAAGAGGGTTAAGATATAGTGCTTCAAGAGTAGTAGGACAATTTCATGTTTAAAATGTCTTTAACATCCCTTTCAAATTAAACTTTCGTCCTCTTGCTTTCAGATGGCCCTAGGTCTTCTACAGCTTCTTCAGGGACGTTCATTTCCTCCAAGATCCCAATTTTGCTGCGTAGGTGTAGAGTTTCGATTTCTCCGGGGGGGGGGCAACCCTTGCACCGAAAACAAAGCAATATGAGAGCTGTGTTTGCCTTCGGGGAGATGTGAGTAAGATGGGACGTGTATTTTGACATGTTGTTTCATCTCGTAAGTCTCTTGAATTCACAACAGAGTTTTGGATTAGAAGCGTGGAAGTTTTTTTTTTATCGGAGATGAGGTAAAAAAAAAAATTGTTTGTGTCTGAGCAAAAATCCGAAGTACAACATCGAGACTCCTCGAGCAAGAATAAAAGCAAAAGTTTAAAATTTTAACACTGTATCAAAAGCTTCTTTGGCCTTCTTCTGATAATAGCTAGATGCTTTTAGCATAAGATCAACTTTACTATATGAATAGAATCTCACCGTTAATTTGCGAAATATTTCTGTTTAGAGTGAACCTGTCCCAAGGTGCAAAAGTTTTCCCTCGACTTTCAGCAGTGAATAATTGGTACTCACCAATGCTACGGGTCGGTCGAATACAAAGAGTTCCTTCATTTCTAAGTTCTAACACATGCTACATCTAATGGGATACTGAAAATGTCTTCATCCGAACTTGAGCTCGCTTGATGAACTCGTCTCCGAGTTTGTTGAAATCTACGCTTTCTAGGACTTCCCTGTGCATTGACAAAAGCAGCTAAATGATTCAGTCTTTCTTGGGTCATGGTTGACCGAAGATATGTTTTTAGTCTTTGGAGGCCTGAAAACGATCTTTCCGAAGTGCAGTTTGAAACTGGCATACACGACACTATCCTAATTAACTTCATCATCTGGTGAGCAGCTTTGGCAAGTGAATCATTTTCTTTCATAAAACTGACAACAGCATCAAATTTCTGGATCTCCTTTTTGTTCGCTTGAGCTTGATCAAGGAGTATGTATCGGTACAGCTGCAGCTGGGCATAGTCCTCAAAATCGTCTTTATAGAAATTTGCACGTACGAAACGTCAGATACACCTATGACGAACTCTTCTACTTTAGTGAGATGTTGAGTTGTTTGGCTTGGTTTAAATCTTGTAGTCAAGCCCATCAGTACGCAATTGATAGCTTCATAGAAAACTTGGCGATGAGTAACTTCAGGCTTAGGCGGATGGTAATGAGCACCCCTTCCATCAAAATGAATGGAAACTTTGCGTTTTTTCGGGAGCTTTGGTTCATTGAGAACCAGAATGTTTGCACATGAGACAGCTGCCTCCCATAGCAGTTTAAAGCAATGTTCGTTCCTCATACCTTCCAAGACCTTACGGAGGCAATCAATTATTTCCTCTGCCTCTCTGAAGTAAAGCGGCGCTCTTTGAAGTACAGTATTGGAGTCTTCTACTGCAGTAAAGATAATGCGAAGAATTTCTAGCTTGAAGAATGTATCAAAGTTGGTAAAGGTCTCAAGAAATCCATCAGCTTCGGCTTTCTGTTTACGGTTTTCTGGGTGATTGCTGAAGTCCTCAAGCCACTGCATTATTTTGGAGTAATTGCTAGCGATTGCCGTGGAGGGCTTTCTTAAGATCCACCTAGTTGGACAGAATGGTCGGAGTGCCACCCCTTCATCCAGCTTTACGCTGTTGAAACTTGACGACCGTTACGGGGAACCTTACAAAAGCGATAAATCTCTGGACCATATTCATAACATTCCTCATATTCATGTTAGTTTCCACCGCATCCTGAGCAACCAGGTTCAGACTGTGAGCACGGCAATGTACATATAAGGCTCTTCTCTTCTGGGCCTTCACCAGAGACTGTAGACTTTTTTCATTCCCAAACATGTTAGCAGCGCCGTCGTAGCATTGTCCACGACAATTTTGTAACGAAAGACCGAAACGACAAAGGACATCCATCAAGTACTTAAATAGTGCTTCACTCTTTGTGTTTTCAGTTAAATAAAATCCAAAAAACGTTTCGCTTATGTATAGGTTGTCATCAAGAGTTCTAAGACAAATGGAAATCTGTTCTTTACAGGAAACATCAGCAGTTTCTTCAAGCATCACTCCAAAATATTTGTACTTTTTCACTTGATCTATGTGGAGTCTAAGCGTAGCATGGCACATACACTCTAATATTTCATTTTGAATGTCAGGTGACAGCCACTTGTACTTTTCTGGTCTTACAAGCCACTTTTCTAAAACTGGAATATCATTTGTCCTTGGTTCAAGAAGGCGTCGGAAGTCCGAACACTCTTCTTGCTTATATCTTATAGGTATTCCTTGTGAGGCAAGGTACTTCAAAGACTAGAATATGAGCTTCAGAGCTTTGCAAGAATCATGCGGTTCTTGCTTTTATTATGCACTTATTTGTTGACTCACGTCATTACCGCGGTGCAAAGAGTCTGTGGTTGCGATAGCTGCTTTGTGAAATGCCGAAGCTTTGTGTGACTTAAAGCGATCGAGTGCCTTTTTCGAGTTGCTGAACCCTTTCGTTATGAATGTGTCAGAGGAGTCTATCGCGAGAAGTCTTTGGAAGGGAAATTTTCATATTCACTGCTTCTGTGCAGACTGTACACACAGCACCGTTCTTAGTCGTGTCGAGTCGTAACCAGTGGTACTTTTCAGGCCAGCTAGCTTGAAATGTTCTGACCTTCGTAGTACTATTACTACCGACATCCCTGACACTGACTGTATGAGCTACACTAGACACATTGCTACTACTAGGGCTACCTTGGTCATTTGTTTTCTAATTTACATCACTAGCTCGAATATTACCACTAAAACTACAAGTGCTCGGTTGTTCGTTTATCTGTCCTGTTTCGGTACCAACATGTGAGTTCCCATATATAAACTCGGTTCTGTTTTTAGAGTTCTTAGCAGAAAAATAGTGTTCTAATCTTTTCTTTGTTAAAGTTTTCGCCTCTGTTTCTTTCACTCACAGTCCTTTCAAGTTCAAAATGATCACTGAGCACTGACGGTTTCGCCAGCGGATCCTACCCTTCATTTTCACTTTCGTTCACTTTCCAGGAAAAGAGTGCTCATGCCAAATCAAAATTAAATTTGAAGCCTAATTATGGCAGTAAGTGTAAAAATCGACAGGTTCTTTTTCTGCTCGCCAGGAAGGAAAAGAAACTGAATTGCATGACCAGTCAAAAGAATCAGTCTTAGGACTGAGAAGTTAACTGTGAAGTTTGCTTGTGCTAGTAATCTGAGCGTTCCGGGGCAGAATTCAAAATTTCTTGGGGGGGGGGGGCCTTGGCCCCCCTGTACTCTACTCCTATGATTTTCTGGTAGATGATGTCTACCAGGTTCAATATTTATGCTGTATTTCCTTTTCCTTTTTACCTGTCAAACAGAACTTTCTTTGGTAAACCAGTCAGGTAATCTCCATAGAATAAAAGATTGAATTTTAACTAAAGACTCATTATGTTTGAAAATTGAGTTTCAAAATACTTTTTAATAAAAAAAAAATGTTAATTCCAAGACTGATTATGCAAAAACCCGTAAAATTCTTAGAATGTCCCAAACTGGCTCCTAAAGGTACCAGGTGGCGTTATTGGGACTAAAGAGTGTTGTAACTCTGTTTTCCTTAAAATGACAACAATTATGTATAGAACATAGAGCTTCAAAAATAACATTGGCATACTTTTAAGATATTCAGCGTGTTTTTATTATTTGCCATTCTGGAGTTTTGGCTCCATACGTCAGCTGTTTGGCCAAAAATTTGGATTTTTTTCAAACTTTGAGCGACAAGCGGCACGGGTTAACGTCACTTAATCGAGCTCAAATTTCGGCCATCTCAATATCTGGAAAGAGGAATCGTATTGTGGGGTTGAGACAAACAAAATTCAGACACCGATTTTTTTGCGGTCACTCTAAACTGATACACAGCATGTACAGCTGTATACATAAGTTGACAAGCTTGTTCTCAAACTACGTTTAGTGAGGGTGAACTCTCAAATATTGCTGAGAACCTCCGAAAGGCTTGGCTAGATAAAATATCTTCTAAGCTCATAGGCCTTGCTCAGACCACATTTGTCACGATTACCACATACCTCAATCTGCTTTTCTAGAAATTGTATATTACCCCTGAGTATCATCTCCAAGTTGAGAGTAAAATAGCAAGAGACATGGATTGGGCCTTCCTAGAATCTGTATCAACAGATGCAAGTGCCGAATCAAGTCCCTGTAATTCACCCATAATAGAATCAAGCCATTTTTGGTGGCATGACGGAGTTTCAGCAGTCAATGCAAGGCAAGCTTCGTCAGTAGCTGCATCTACCACGGCTTTCCAGATTTTCAGTAGGGAGTCTTTAGTTCCAAGAAAACGGATCCATTCAAGTCATGGAAGTCTTACGAGATGGGTCTCAGAAATGTCAATACGAACTTGTCATAAAATTAATGTCCATGCCCGCCACCAATGTTCTTTCTGAAAGTGGATTCCAAGCCTGATCAGTTAATCAAATAGTTCGTGGTAACAAACTGTAAGTAAGGAGTAACTCAGTCCAGTAACAACCGAAGCTTTAAAACACGGAATTTTGATAACAATACCGAATCTAGATATATAAAATTAATCAAGTTTCATGTACCCATCAAAAGCTACGAGCCTGATAAAATGTGTATGGAATTTTTATTAAGACAGGGTGGGAACGCCACTAAAAAGTCAAAGTATTATAAAAATCACACCATTAGATTCGGCATATCAGAAAATCATACTGTAAGGGTTTCTAGCTTTCATCTGCAAAAATGTGAAATTTTGTAATTTTTGCCAGAAGAGAGATCAGGGATGCGTGTTATTAGTTCTTTCTTTTTTTTTCTTTTTTTGCAAGGGTGATCCTAACGAACCAATGGCCATATAAGATCGGGAAAGGGCTTGCTTGAACGGAAATAACAGTTCTAGACCCTCCCCCCCACTTTGTGAAAAAACGATCGGAGGACAACTAGATTCCCCCTCCCTCCCACGCTCCTTTTTCCCAAAGTCAGCCGATCAAAAATGTGAGATAACCATTTTGATCAGCATACTTTAAAGGTCAAGTAATCATGCCTTTGGGGATGACAAGACCCCGCGAGTCCCTGGGGAAAGGATTGTAAGTTATGAAATTTGTCCTGTGTTTTACATTTAGTATTTATTATTGGGAAGTAAAAATGCATTTTTTCGGGAGAGTGATTTTTCCGTGGGAAAAACTTTCCGCAGGGGGGGGTGCGGGGGGGGGGGGGGAATTTATCAGAATTCTTACGAAATTCATTTATTTTACCTACTTTCTTTTGCCAATTCAGCATTTGAAGATATTCCTGGGAAATAGCCCATGTAAAAATTTCAAAGGAGTTGAAGTTATCAGGTAGATATTGCCGTGGTGGGGGGGGTGATTTTCTACAGTAGAGATTCTTCATGGGGGAACTTCACGCGGGAGAAACTTTCCGTTGAGACATCAGGAGGGTAGAATTTCCAGGAAATATTTCCGCGAAGAGAGAATTTCCGGAATGATTTGAAAAACGATTAGAAATTAAAAGGATAAGAAGTATTTTTTTCTCAAACGAAAATAGGCTAAAATAATTTTCCTGGCGGAATTATCCGTAAGAAGTTTTTTTATGGGGAAATTTTAGCACGGATAGAATTGTCTGGGGGAAGGAGGATCTTACGCGGGAGAGTCGGGAGATTTTTGAAATACAAAAAGAAACTTTGGCGCGAAGAGCGAGGTATTGAGGAGGGGTTTTCCCCTTATATACGGGAAAATTTGAGCTCTTGTAAGTTTTAATGTTGCTCCTTGCTTTCATTTGAATTTTTTTTAATCACTGAAAGGCTGAAACAATTCTCAGGGGAAAATATTGACATATTGCTGATTTGAATAGACAAAAATATCCTGTAGCTAATTTTCCTTTACTCTGAGCCCGAGTAATTCCAAATCAGGGTTTTTGTAATGTTCATTCATGTAATGGAAGTCTTTATTTTATTCAAAATTTGGAAAAAAGGGTGCAAAATACTCTTTGGTAGCAAATTTTGTTCTTGAATTTTGCCAAACCCTAAAGTTAATCTGAGCAAAAAAACTTATCAGAAATATCGCCCAACACTACATATATTATTATCAGTGTGGATAATTGGGGCTATAGCTTCTTGTACTCATATTACCAATTGATTCAACCTGTTCTTTTTAGTATGGTAATATTACTACGTCTAAAAGTAAAAAATATGCTATATACCTACTGCTAGTCTCAAGAATGCCCAGATACGGGAATGGGGCTTTATCCCCCGTCCTCTCCTAAAACTGCGAATTATGTAATATTCAAAAAAAATTAACACTTTGTTTTCAAAGGCGTACTTTCATAGCCCCCCCCCCCCTTCGGTAGAACAGTTTTGTTGGGCACCCTTGGCTAGTTGGTTAGCTTTTTAGGGCTGTTTTTGATGTAAGAATATCCACGATGGCACCGACCGATTTATTTCATCATATAATTTTTGTATTACTTATTTTTTAGCTTTAATAGTTATTATTTTTTTTCATTGACAGCTAATGCCGACTGATCCCAATCATGGGAGTGTCCCTACGAGGGCTGTAGGAAAGGCAAAGTTATTTCGAGCTCGAAGTTTTTCCAAGCCAACCATGGAGAGCCTTTCAGAAGAGCCTAAGCACAGCACCACGGAAAAAACAAACTTTGTTGGAGTTAAAAACCATCTTCCTTTATTCTACGAGAAAAACAACTATAAGGATAGTGAAGAACTAGAAAAGGTGCGCTACATAGATATCTGATTTATTATAATTTTTTTTCTTTCTTTTCTTCTTCAGCAAGAACTAATCAGGCATAAGAACGTAAACAAGGTACTTTCCCTTTATATGGGCACTTCGGCTATAGACAGTCGAATGAATGCAGTGATGGAGACCCGTAAAGCGGATAATTGTTATCTAAATTGATCGAAGAGCGTGGTTTCTCATTGAATTTACAATATTTAAACTGTTTTTTGGGGTTTAGGGGGAGAAAAAGGTACCTAGGTTAGGTTAGATTACGTATTTAATATATGCAATGCTTTACGACGGTTGATATCACAATTCTGTTTTTTAGAGTTTCGAACTATTGAACTGTGTCGTTCCTTACTTAAAGTACGTACCCCAAACTGTTTGATATTTTATAATCAAATTTTGTGGGTTTTTTTTATTTTAGTAGCCCATCAATTATGCCTCACACACAAAGCCTATCTCGTAAGCCCCAACAAAATTAAAGAAATCCAGCAATTTCTACTTCCTGAAACGCGCTAAAATAGTTGGCTGCTTTACACCACCCCAGTGGCAAGCCCTCCTATTGAGTGTCTTATTGAACTGATGAAAATCGGACAAGCTTTATGTGATTCAAAATTGATGAGGATACACATTTTTCCGGTGTAATTGTAAGACATAAAGCGGAACTGACTGATCATCAAGGCCGTATTCTGGGGAGGGGTTGGGGGATTTTAACCCCCGCCCCCGAAGTGTTTGCCCGAAGCGTAAAAACGTAATAAAATCCACAAAACACGCTTTTGATGCGTTTTTAAAGTTTTTTTTAAACCCCCTGAAAATTCCTCCTCCGCTGAACAAAATCCTGGATATGGCCCTGCTGACCATACCGCACATCAGAAGAAAAACAAGCAAAAAAAAACTCTTGCATTGGACGGGAACAACCTAACTGTTAATTTACCTTATATGTTTGGGTTTTTCATCTACATTTTGTGTTTATCTTGAAGTATTTTTAAGTTTTTCACTGTTTTTCTTAGTTCTACAGCTTTTTGATTATATTTTTAACTTTAGATCAAACTTATTATTAATTTACTGCCTGTTTGGTCTTGTTGATTACAAAGGCAAAATTTTAAGTGATGTTTCTTCTATAATTTTCATCGGCCTACAGTCCCGTTTCTTTTCAGCCACACCACCTTTTACCTAACTAATTAATTTGCGGTAAACGAGTAAAATGTTATGTGGCTAAAAATTTGGCGCTACCTGAGAAAATACAACAAAATGCGGCACAAAACACAGGCAATTTGACTAAAATCTCGAACCTCGATCACATATCACTGCATAATTTATGTTTAATTATTATATTGCCGGTTTGTTTCGAGAGTTTTCCTCATTGTTCATATATTTTCTTTAATTAATTTAATAAATACCTTAAAAAAATTAAGAAAAGTAAAGAGCGATATTCAAACCTGAAACAGGCAGAAATAGATTCATATAACACATCAAACTTGAAACTAACAAACATTACTATGAACAAATAAATGAAAAGTGAAACGAACAAAATTAGAGTGAATGGTCAAGTCAAACTAAAACGAGCAAAAACCACCACAAATAAGAGTAAGGGTACCGCTCTCTCTAGTCCTTTAAGAGTTAGTCATTTGCTCTTTATTGATAACTAAGTGTATTTCGAACAGTGTTTTTATTTTTTTTTTACACCTAAAAAACCAAACACAATTCTAATCATGTTTACAGGAATCTGTTTCTCTGGGTTCTCTTGGCTCATGGATTCATTGACGCAAGTTTCAAACCGATAAGAGACAAAGGATGTATTTTTGAGTCCTCAACGCCCTACCCGTCAGAGAAATTAGACACTCTTAGTGCAAGGATCCCTTTAAGTCCCAAGCACGTAGGACATCCACGACCAAACTTGACCCTCCCCCCTTATTTCCTATTAAAACTGTGAATAATGGGTAATTTAAACAATTTCAAGCCCCTGCCTATTGGGCTACGAAGCTTGTGTTATACCCTAAAGTACATTTATTTGGGTACACTCAACCGAAAGACTTGTATGGAATTTTCATATTAATCAAAGACAAAAGTTGCCCCCCCCCCCCAATATTTTTACATATCTACCCTTTTTCTGATAAAAACCTACCTGTGAACATTGGGCAACATGCATGATTTAGGGCCGTTTAACCCGGTTCTGCATGACCATTTCATGCCAGGGAAGCGTTTTTGTTTGAGGTTTCGACTTTTTTCAGCTAAATGACTTTCTAAAAAAATTAGATCTGATATCATGGGGGGTTGCGGGGGAGGACCTAGTCCAAAGTCGCACGGGAGAGGAGTTGGTATCTCCCAATTATTTTGCCTCTTAAAAAAGGCACAAGAACTTTAAGCTTTTATGTCGAATGAACCCCCTCCTAAGTTTCTAAGATCACCTTTTCTATATTAAGTGGCAGGAAAATATAATACATGGGAGATACATCAGCTTTTACTTGGTCATCGCTATTGCGGTGGCCATGATGAAAATAATAAAAACTTGGTTCATAAGAAATCTGTTTGCTTTTTATACCCAAGAGAACTTTTTTCCTCTCAAACATGGGATTTTATCGTCCGAAATTTACAGATGACAATATATCATTCTACGGAAAATGGAATTTCTGCATTTTGCAATATAACTCTATTTTCTTATCTATAAAAGACTTATTTTTTAGGAACTTGGTGCGCCAACTTCAAGTCGCAGATCTAAAAGATGGAACGGCATTTGTCAGTTTTGCCTAATAGTTGGAATTACTACGACCATTTTTGGGATAGCTTTGATATTACTCGGTAAATATTGCATTTCAAAATAAGAATAACTACATAATTTAAACGTTTTTGAATAACAACATGTACTTAGTTATCAGAACTTTTATCTGATGAAATACATTTAAAAAAAAACTGTTGAGCGGACTCTAAGGTTGGTGAGGCGTGCTGAGACCTTAAGACCCTTAATCTGGCTTCAGAGAATTATAACCATTGCAAAATAAAGGCCACCACGCATGTGTGAATAGAACTGTGAGCTTTACCTCGTAGCAAAACCTTCCTGGATAATCTTATAATGTTTTTGGTAAAACCACGAATTTTCTCTAACTCTCGCCGGTTTTTCTGCACCCTGCACCCACTTTAGTGGCCAAAAGCTTTTTTATATTTAAGATCGACAAACTTAGCTTATTTGGGTACGGTCCTGGAACAATACCCTTTGACGATTTTTTTTACCAAAGTTATATTTTTTTTTTCTTATTCAGCTGTGAACTATTATGCCTGTCCAATAAGTGATAGTATTTTTGTTCCTACTAGATTCTCCAGATATGGCCCACGGTTCGTTTGCGGCCCATTTAGGCTGACACTATCGCTCACGAAGTCTCCCAAAAATACTACATTTAAATGTTCTGAATCTTCTCACAATATTGGCTTAAATATAGAAGCAATCATATATTCGTTTAATC
>JAQQPU010003017.1:0-32199 GCA_029168905.1 Artemia sp. Kazakhstan ARC1039 | reverse complement strand
TTTTTGTTACTCCAATATACGGGTAAAGTCAATAGTATTTTTTCTACCACAAATATTTGGCATAAACGGATTCATCATAACTGACTCTTGCCTCGCAAAGACTGTAAACTCGGGCTTTCGCGCTTATGATTTGGAGCCCGATTTACGAGCGAGCCATCTCGAATAAATGTTCGCTCTGCGAGCGGTGCCTCTTGCCTTGGTCCAGCCATTGGTATATTGGGTTGGCCTTTTTCAGTACTGCTTCGTAGAGGCGAAAATAAAAGATGACAGAAAAGGCAATAATATTCGAAGCTACACCATTAACTTTAAGCTTATTAACCAGAGATTTTCTACTCGAGCCTCATTTTGACGATGAGTTTATCTGCGTTACTACACTCTGGTTTGTCCGTTAAGGTAGATAGGTCTTATATTTTCTCGGGGAGACCTTCCGACAGTTTTTTAAGAGGGACGGAGGATTTCCCTTTGCTCCTTGTATGCAGCTGCAATACAGAGTTTTACACCATTCTCCCAAATTATAGCCTGTGCAAGCCCTTCATTATACGTGGATTTCATTTATATGCTATTATTTATTTATTTTATTCAATAAAGGAGGAAGCCATAGGCTCGTCGCATAAATGGGATAAAAAGTACCATCGCGTCAGACCATGTCGTTAAAATAACATAGTTCGATGCCATTTTTGGTCCTTATAGTCTCAAAAACACTGTTTGGTGGTACAAAATTGCGGAAAACAACACTATTTTCTTTACTTAAACAGGGCAATAGAACCCACAATCTGGGTTATAGTCTCCTCTCCTGCAACTTTCTGGGACCGTTAATTCGATAAGATCACCTCTAGAGAAAAACAAAAAATAAGCCAATAGTGATCGTGAGGAAAAATCATTTATTTAAGAAGGTGTTACAAAGTCAAATTAGGACTTTTCTGACATGATGAAGTCACTGGAAGTTATTTTTTTTTAATTTAATCACTCCTTCGGAGGACGTCGGGTACCCCTTTTTGTTACATCAAACCGACAATCCTATTCAAATTATTTTTTTATCTTGTATTATGACGAAAGTTATATATTTGGAATAAGGGTAGAAAATACAACGTGTTTGACTTTCTTATCTCCAAACTCGTAATTTTTAAATTTCCTTAAACATGCGACGCGGCTCACTCCTTCTTGTGTACACCCTTATTTGAAGTTTTACCAAAGCGATACAGAAAAAGCAAATGTTGCTGTCAATTTTCAGACGGGAACTAACAGAGACATGATGATAACAATTCCAAGAGCAGCACTTGTCAGGGGCTTCTTTTGGGGGTGGCAAGGGGGGGGGGGGGGGGGGCAGTTGCTCCCCCACCCCGAATAATGTGGAGAGAAAAAATATTATACATCCCATGCCCTTTGACTATCCAGATATGGACCCCTCTTGCCCCTCCAATAAAAATGCTGGAGATTCGCCCCTGGCACTTGCTGATTAAGTCTTGATGCTAAATGACAAATCATGAAATTTCGGCTGCTGTTTCTTGATACTTCCATTTACCTTCTTCTTTTTAATCATTCCTCTTTTGTATTTGTTACTATTTGCTATGAAAACCAAATAACTGTACAGTTTCGAGCAAGCTTAAAAGAATTTTTAAGAAATTTGAAATAAGAAAAGCCTTGGAACAGTATGAGATAGCAGCAGTATTTAATTAAAATAGTAGCTTATAATGCATCCTGCGGTTACAATCTTGAATTTGACCCTAGTCCACTTTTGAGGCGGTTAGATATGTATTATAAGTCGCTTGACTATATTGTCTCAAACACTATTATTCAAATTAAGTACTTAAGAGGTGTTTTCCTTAGATTCTAGAAATATTCAATGTGTAAGCCCCAGAAAGTTTTATAAATTCCAATTAATTAGAATAAAGGCGTATTTAAGTCTTTTCACCTTTACTCTGAATAGTTGAAATTGGCAAACGGTTCTAGGCGTTACTATTTACATTTTAGTTATAATCACATGGAAAAACCGTTTTGGAACGCCATTTCATAAAGAACACGTTAGGATCCCACTTTCTCATTAAAGGGCTTAAAGAATTGTTGAATAGTTAAGAGAGGAACATAGCACCCTAGATTATCACTATTTGTACTCCTACTACGACTATACACAGTGCTACGGCTCTGCAACCCCTAAAGAAAATATCCTTAACCCTACTTTCATCTTAAATCATTGTATTCATTTGCAGGATACCTGTTACCTCGGAAAACTATAGTAGTTGAAAAAGAAGCATCTATTGAAGTTCACGATAAAACAGCTATTGAATTCAACAATATTCTTGAAATTTCCATAGTTTTTGGCGTTGGATTTGGCTGTCTTGGAGGAACTCTTGCAGCCATATCTCTAACTATAATTTCCCTGCTTCCATCAGGTAACTCGAAATTCAAAATTAAAAAATTCTGAATTTCTTCTTCTTTCGGCTTATTATTGGAATAACTTTTTTCATGAAAATTATACATTTTCCTAATTTATAACATGCTGGCTAATTACTTAACCCAGCCCTTTGAAGACAATCAATTTTTAGTTTTGAATTACTTGTTAAACACATCAAGCAACTCACATAGAATAACTGAAATATTTTATTCAGAAGCTAAATTTCTAATACTATTTTAAGGATTCAGATTAGGGCTAAGGCAAAACTTTTCATATGGTCAAATTTCAGTTCTTATATTTTATGGAATATATCCTTTAGAAAGTTCAAGAAAGTACAACAATTATTAATATCATTCAAGTCTTCAAAGAAACAGTATACTTTATTTATTTTTCTTTCTTTATTAACCACGAAGTTAAAGACACTAACGACGCAATTTCAAATCTAGCAAAAAAAACTGAGTTAATATTGCCGTTTTGTTCAAAAGACTTGTAACTCTTAGGCCTTGATTAAGCGGTAGAAAACAAGCGAAAAAAATAAAAAAAAGTCGAAAAGATGAAACCAAACAAAATACAACAAGTGACTAAGAAGATAAAAAAGAAGCTTGGCTTTATGCCTTTCATATGGAGAGAATTTTGAGAAATTCATGCCAATGAAACAAAAACAGTTCTCTGTAAAGAACTTTCTTCTTGAAATAAATTTATTTGGAGACGATATTTGCAACGTATTTCGTCACTGGAGATTCAGTGTGGATTTCGTACGTCATTGCCAAGCAGCACCAACTAATCATAAAAGAGCATCATCCCATTTACTTGAATGTAAAAGCTGAGCTAATGCAGTTTCATAAGACAAAAAAAAACAGAATTTTAACCAAAATTGTAAGGTATTTGCCCTTAAAAACCCCAAAATTAAAAGTCAAACCTTATAAGTAAATGTTTCTTGAAGAATCTGACAAAAAATGTCATTTAAGGAGAAAAAACACATTTATCTACTAGATAATACCTTGATTATATAGCAGTGACGAAGCAGTAGCATCCTGTTTTCTGCTTCACTCACAAAAATGTCAAAATTTTGGTTGCCGGCGTCAGCCAAAAAAAAAACGCAACAAAAGAAAAAACAAAGCAATTTAAGTATATTTTTAATTAATAATTTTCTAATTTGTTCTTCCATAACAGACAATCGAGCTATGCATTTGAAGAAAGGCGTATTGTATTTTAAAAGATACATAATGATTGATAGCCGAAATTACGTTATCTGTATTCCGAGGAGGGGGGGGGAGGGGTTCGATCAACAGTTCTTAAAGTTTTATATTACAAAAATAAATAGATTATATTACATAAACTTTTCAGACGACCACATTTACGAAGATTCAGAGAAAACAGCCTTATTTGCAGAATATATCTCACAAGAACAGTTGGACTATGCTGGACCTAGATCACCACTAGATGAAAAAATCCCAGCAGTAGAAGAGCTAAAAGCAGTTCAACCGGATTGGGAAAAAGAAGAAGTTAAACCAAAAAATGGCGTTGTGTTTCGTTTTTAGATGATGTTCTCGCCTAAAATCAAATATATATTTGTTTATCCCAGACATTAGCATGAAACCTGAATAGAGAGATTAATATGTAAAGTTGAAAAATTGATTTTGTACATTACATAGGTTTTATAGTTTTTTGAACAATTGTCAAGGTTGCCAACTTTTTGGTCTATGAATGTGTCCCCTGAGCATCCAAAAATGTGTCATTTTTAGCTAGAATGTGTTCATCTTGAAGTCTCAAAAACTAGAGGTTATCCAGATTTACCAGTGGTATAATTATCCAAAAGACGCTTTGGAAACCACTTTCAAAGCGGCCAGTTAACATCAAATATAATGAAAAACTTTTACTTACAACACCTCTGGCAAAACTTGGATACTACAAAAAACAAAAATAAATAAAAACCAATAAATACAATACTTTAGTGAAGAATGACATTTTTTCCCTGGAAATATATATTCATTTGAGAAATGATTCGTTTTATTTCATAAATTTACAAAATGTGTTCCTTTTTTGCCATTTTACATGGCAAAAAAGGAACACTCTTTTGAAATCTCTAAAACGCATCACTTTTTCGTCCTTTTTTGTCATTGTGTCCCAGCACACAAGAATTTGACCTTTGACATAAAATGTGTCCGGTTAGCAACCCTGATAATTGTCCGAACCCTACTCTACATTAAAAACGAAGAAAAAATATTACTAGACACCTCTATCATGTCTAAAATATTACAAAGGATGTCAACCATCCTCATGAAATGTTTATTTCCGACCCAATTGCGCCCTCATTGAAAACATTGTTTCTTTGCTATTTTTCATCAAACAGATATACTTTCGAACTAGCAGAATTTTCACTGTAACTACCTCATACTGGAATTTTTTGCTATTTCAATAATTAGTTGAGATTGCAAATGGTGTTTAAAAAGCGGGTTTATTAAAAAGTAATTACTTTTATTGGAAGGTGACAAATGCATATTTTTGGGAATCTCATGGAAGGTGGCAAAGCATACGATTTTTGCTATGTATGCCGGGTCAAAAGGCAAATCTAGCACATAAGATGTTGCATACGAAGATGTCTTTTTTTTATCAAAAATTTTATTATATTTTTAGCACTATGTTTCGTTAATTACAAAAGGTACTAGATATAGAAATTTCCAGCTTTCTCTGATGTTCCAGTGTCCCGCTAGCAGCGAAGAAGGAAAAAGTGGCAAAAAGGAACACATCAGTGCTAGCCATGCAAAAAGGTGATTTTCCTTGTTGTTCCAGTGGAGTTTAGGTTTCCTGAATAAGGTTTTGAGGGGTTTAAGACAATTTTTCGAAAATCTCATTAATCTGTTTTAGAAATAAAATATTGCTATTAAGACTAATCGAGATAATAGTTACCATTCCTGAATCAGCTACAAATGGCAAGTGTCCTCAATAGCCCGTTTTTAAAACGCGTTTTTCAATTTTTTTGTTAAGTAAATACACAATTCTGCTTATTGCAGACATATCAATATACAAATTTTGTATTTAGGGAGAAGGAATAATCCTCTGTAGGATATCGACAAAGATAACAACAATCAATTTCCCATTTTCAGTATCATAACTTCTTTCGAATTACCTGTCAGCATGCTACGGACAAAATGTTTTGCGATATCTATTGTCTTGAAAAAAAAAACTAGTTGATTTCAATGTTTATTTGTATGGCCTTTTGACGAATATTACGTTAGAATAAAAGATTCATATTGGATAGCATCTTTTTAGTTTCACCATAATTTTTGAGTATGTTAGACAACTCTTTTTGATTTTTTACATCTATTTGTACTCTATTTTTTTGTAAACTTAAAACGCAAATATCCTAAATATTTCTAAAAAGCTAAATCTCAAAAGATCCTGAAATATCATCCTATATCAGATAATTATGCAACAAATTGAAAATTTGTAGCAACAAAATGCATACCTTAAAGAGTTCTAAGCATACAATCTGTAACAATTGCTCGAAATCGAGGTTCTGCAGCGAAGTTTACAATTTTGAATCCAAACCTGGTAAAAAAAAAAAGAAGAAAAAAAAAAACATGCCAGAAAAAGCTGTATTTTCCTATTTAGCAAGGTCACCCAAAGGTGGTGGGCCTATACTTCGGAATGACCTTGTTAAATAAAGAAAATACTTACAGCTGTTTCATCTTCAGTACATCTATCCATTGTGTTGTACGGCGAACCCACTGACGATTTTGGAGATTCGGTAAACAAAATGAGGCAAATTGTGAAAAGGGTTCGGTTGTGTCAATTTTTTTAATGATTGATTTCTATATTGAGTGAGCAGCCTCTATGCATAACCAAAAACCCTAAATTTGTTGTATTATTAAATTCTAAAAAAGCAAGTTTTTCAACTGAAAGCAAGGAGCAACATTAAAACCTAAAACGAACAAAAATTTTACGTATTTGAGGGGGTTTGTCCCCTAGTCAATACCTCGCTCTTTACGCTAAAAAGTTCTAATTGTGTTCCAATTCTTTAAGAATGACCCTTGAATCACAGAGGCCGTTTAATTAGAATAGATAACTCTTTTGAAAGTACTAAAAAAAACTTTAGCGTAAAGAGCGAGGTATTGATTGACCAGGGGGAAGGGGGCGAATCCCCTCAAATACGTAATAATTTTTGTTCGTTTTAATGTTGCTCCTTACTTTCAGTTGAAAAACTTGTTTTTTTTTAAATTTATTTTCTGATCATTTTTTAAATAATGCTGGGAAATCCGGCACCCCCTTCATAGAGATGACCCTTCCCCCATGAAAACATCCTCCATGGAAAGCTCCTCTCGCGTAATCCCCCCCAACAGAAAAAGTCCCTCCTGAAAACGTCTGTATACTTCCCAATAACCAATACTATATGTAAACAATGGGCAAAGTTCATAACTTGCAGCCCTTCCTCCAAGGGCTGTGGGGAATTAAGTCATCTTCAAAGACATAGTTATTAGATTTTCGACTATGCTGAACAAGATGGCTATCTCAAAATTTTGATTGAGTGACTTGGAGTGTTGGAGGGGGCCTAGTTGCCCTCCAATTTTTTTGGTCACTTAAAAAGGGCACTAGAGCTTTTAATTTCCGTTCGAGTGAGCCCTTTCGCGATATTCTAGAACCACTGGATCGATACGATCACCCCTGGGAAAAACAAAAAAAAAAACAAATCAACACGCATCCGATCTTTATGATGGGTAAGACTAAACTTGGTGAAACTTATATATTTGAAATCAGCATAAAATTCGATTCTTTTCATGTATCTATTGGTATCAAAATTCCGTTTTTTAGAGTTTCGGTTACTATTGAGCCGGGTCGCTCCTTACTTACAGTTCATTACCACGAACTGTTTCATATTGTAAAAAATAATACCGTGTATTTTCAGAAATTAATTTCAACGTTTCTTGGTTAAGTTCTTTTAAAAAAATTAATCAATTTCTACGCACACATACGCGCTTTTTCCGTAAATTGTAAAAATTTCATATTGTTCTATCAAGAACCGGTGAACAATGTTGGCACCTGGTTAAAAAAAAAGGGAGAACAAGATACATGACCCTATAATATCTTTTAATGAGGTTCTAATAATATTTCCTGGTTTTTTAACCCATCCCTTATTTGTTTAAGAAAAATTTGCATACCACTTACTTAAAATTCAAGTTCCGTATAAACAGCAGTAATCATCGAGAAACAAACCAATTTATGTTCCCTTTCAGGACTATTGATACTTTTTAAGAACTCCTTCTTCCCTCTCGAAGGATTAGAAATGTCCACGAGGAGTGCCATCGCCAATCTCGAAACAGGTCATTGAGGACAAGTTAAAAAAAAAGTACAATATTTTCAATGTTTTCGAACAGACATGAATAAATGAACAACATTGTTCAGGTACTCTTTCTAATCTTGTGATGCTAGCATATAACTCAATATGCATTTTAAGGGCCCATTTTTACTAGGACAAGAGCTGTAAGAAAGTCATCTGTCCACATGAACATGTGTGCTCGCACTTGATTCGTTCAACGAAATTACGTTTTTGCTTTCGTGCTCCTTTTGTCATCTCTCTTTGAACTAGGCAAAGCAATCTCCTTCAACTCTGCTTTGAGGCGAGTGCAGAGCTCAAATTGAATTGAAGTTTGTATAAAATTAATTGAATTTAAAAAAATGTCGGAAACCATCGCAAATTTTCGAGATACGGAAATGGCAGATTGTCTTCAATAAACAGGGTATGCAATGAGTCATTCAGAGGTTTAACTTGCATCGAATACTTTTTAATTTTTAAATTTCTTACAACTTCATTTTTTTTTGCATAGGCCTACACGTATACAGTAGAATGACAATAGGCCGTGTTCAAATAAATTGTTTCATAAATTAGGTAATGTAAACTGGAAATAACAAGGATGAAATTCATGTTTAATTTTCTATCTGACTTGAGAGTCTGATTGAAATGAACTTTTGTTTTCGGTATACGATCAGCTGGATGAAGAAACACGCCTTTTTGTCAAACGAATGGTTGTTTTAAAGAGAACGGGACATGATCAAGAGTTCGACTATTGTCCTCGTGAAAATGGACCTTAAGTTTCTTTCCTGACAGTAGGTGACTGCGTAGGAATACATCCACAGAGTGGATGGTTCTGGGAAGAGTATTTTCTATCCCATAAAAAAGAAAACAGAAAGACAGAAAGTAGACAATTTATGCCTTGCCGTTTTCGGTCAAATAATTAAATTTAGTTATTTTGCCTAGTTTATAACAATTTGTACGGTTGAGATGCTCATCCAATTCCATCCATAGATGGATCTTCAATATTTCAAATGCGTTAGGTGCACACAGTCCAACATTAAAAAAGTAAAAAAAGGAAAGAAAAACGATGAAAACAAACCATGAACTGAATTGAAGGATAAACTGGCCAAACTCACTGATGGACATCTAACTGAAACAATGGAAGTGATCAGGGAAACATTGGACGTGGCTTCACTTGCTAAAATCTCTGCTGAGCTATATCCTACTACTATATCCTTTACGTTCATTTTTGTAGGCTTTAAATTCATCTCAAATATTATTGTTGTTCTGATAAATGAAGTCATACTGAAACATAGAAGATTGATATGTTGAATATATGCGTCGCATAATCATGATGACATCATCGTCATGACGTCATGTACCAATATAAAAGGATGTAAAGAGTCAAGTGATATCAGCATAATATAAGAACAACAACAAAATTCATCTGAAATGAATTTAAAGGCCATAAAAAGAAACATTAAAAATATAGTAGCAGGCTATACCTACAAGACGACCAAAAACCACAAACTCGGAATTGTTAAAATTTATGGGTCGCTGGTCGTTTAATAAAAAAAAAAATTTAGGTGCACAAAATTCAACATTAAAAGAGTCAAAAAAAGAGAAGAATACAGTAATACAGCTTTGGACCCATTTAGACTTACAGAACACCTTGAAGTACCAAGAAAAAAAGGAGCAACTCGGCCCATTCGTAACCGAAACTTAAAAAAACGGAATCTTGACAAAAATAGATACATAAAAAGAATTGCCTTTTTATGCTGATTCCAAATATGTAAAAAAAAAGCTACGAGCCTGATTTTCAAAAAAGGGAGAAGGAAACACCCCCAAACGTCCAGCGATCTTAATGAAAATCACACTATAAGATTCGGAATATCTTAGAACCCATTTCTAGAGGTTTCAAGGTCTTATCTACAAAAACATGGAATTTTGCATTTTTTGCCAGAATGAAGATTACGGATACAAGTTTATTTTGTTGTGTTTTTTCCCAGGGGTGATCGTACCGAACCAATGACCCTAGAAGATGGGAAGAGGGCTCATTCTAACGAAAATAAGAACTCTTTTTACGGGACCAAAATAATTGGAGGGCAACTAACCCCCATATCCCATGCCCCCTTTTCCTCAATGACATCCCATCAAACCTTTGAGATAGCCATTTTATTCAGTATAGTTGAAAGGTCCTACAACTATGCCTTTGGGGATGGCATGACCCATGGGCACCGGCAGGGGGTCAGAGGGCTAAGCCCCCCCCCCCCTCGAAATTTGGGACTAAAAAGTAATTATAAGGAAACCAAAGGAAAGAGAGCAGAATACGGAAAACCATGGAAAGAATATGTGTTGCCCCATTGTTGGCTGCCTGCCAATAGATTTTGACCCTTATAAAGAGAATATAGGTTCTAATTTGTGACTGAGTGACCCCTTTCCAGTTTCCCACAAAACTTTTTTCTATATGACCTGGTTGGAGCTACAAAAAAAAATCAAATTCTTCATAGGAATCCATGGTAAGTAAATAACGATCCTTGTCAATAACGAAAGTATAAGAGCCTAAAGATTTATAACATTAAATAAAAGAATCCACTTTCTATGGTTATCCTAAATATATATTTGTTTATTAGTAATTAGTGCACCTATTAGTACACAAAAAAGTTCGTAAATTATAAAAAAAAAACACAAGGAAAACAACTTAATAGGGGGCAATTCCGGTAGAAATATGTCGTTAACTTTTGCTTGCATTGCAAGCAAACCCATGAGCAGATATTTGAAGCCACTATAATCAGAATGTTCGCTTGAACGGAATGCTGGAAATCTATGTATTTTCCCCTGAACGGATATGTTTTTTGTGTTTTATTATATTTTTTTTCCAGGAGTGATTGTATTTATTTAGTTGTTACTTTGAAAAAGATTTAATTTTATACAGTTACGAAGTATAAAGGTGTCAAATATATTGTTTTTTTTTGTATTCAAAATTAAATTAAAAACATTGTATTAAAAAGTTGTATTCGATTTTCTTAATCTTAGTTTTAATGTTTTACTTTGAACAAACTACTTTGATACTGTGTTACTTCTTACAAACAGCGAGTCTAAAGGCATTAAATATTTTGGTGTTTGATAACCCAGTTCAATATTGTCGATATTGTTAAAAAATATCCGTCCAAAGTTTTGGCATTGCTCTCAGAACTGAATGTTGGGAGTTTGTATTTTAGTTTCTGTAAGTGGGCTATTGTTTTGTATATTTTTTGTAATTACTTACTTTTTTCATTTTTTATACTTTTACTTTAATTGAAATACTTTTTCTAAATAAAAAAAAAGTTTTTATCAACTGAAAGTAAGGAGCAACATTAAAACTGAAAACGAACAGAAATTATCACGTGTACAAGGAGGGTTGCACCCTCCTCAACACCTTGATCTTCATGCTACAGTTTTTCGGCACTTTAAAAAAAAGTTATTTATTGTTCTTATTAAGCGATCCTTGTGTTTCAGGAGTCGTTTTTAAAGAATCGGGATATAATTTAAACTTTAGCGTAAAGAGCGAGGTGTTGAAGAGGGGTCAACCCCCCTCACATACGTAATAATTTCTGTTCGTTTTAAGTTTTAATGTTGCTCCTTACTTTCAGTTGAAATTTTTTTTTAATTTAACATCTGATCGTTTTGTTAAATAACGCCAAGATATCTGGCTCCGCCTCCACGGAAAAATCCCCCTCCCCACAGAAATATCCTCTGGACAATTCAGTCCAAGACATACAGAAATTTCTTATAGAAATTCTAGCAAATTCGCCCAGTGCAAAATTTCCCCCCTGAAAACTTCCCTCTCCATGGAAAATTCTCCCCGTGCAAAATCCTCCCAGCAGAAAATTCATCCTCCCCTCCTCACCGGAAAAATGTATGCATACTTCCCAATAATAAATACTACACGTAAACAATGATCAAATTTTATAACTTAAAAACGATTCTCCAGAGGCTGTAGAGGGTCATTTCATCTCCAAAGACATAGTTATTGGGCTTTCAACTATGCTGAACAAAATAGATATCTCAAGATTCTGATCGCGCGATTTTGGGAAAAAAAGGCGTGGGAAGGGGCCTATTTGTCCTCCAATTTGTGGGTCACTTAAAAAGGGCACTAAAAGCTTTAATTTTCATTAGAACGAGCCCTCTATCGAACAAAAGCCAAACTTCACAGTAAAGAGTAAGGAGCTAGGGAGGAGACAGTCCCCTTCATATAAAGAATGATCTATACGAATAGGTTTCAGATCTGTTCCTTGCTTTCAGTTGAAAAGCTCCTTTTCTTATTTAATTTCTTATTGTTTTCCAAATTCTACCCAGGCCTAACCAAAATGTAATTTGAGGTAATGGTCCCTCAAGTCCCTGGTTAATTTCTTTTAAAATGTGTAAATCAACAATTGTGCGTTGATTAGTACCGTCCAACGTTTAAATTTGCAAATTTCAATTTTGTATAAAATTTCAATATACTTAAAAAATTAGCGATGAATAGCAATTTTGGTAAAAAGTCCTTGTTAATGTTAGCCTACTACTAAAGAATTTCGGTTGGATGAAAAGGAGTATTATTGTTTGTATGGATGGAAATTATGTGAAACCTTTGATCTTCTACATAACTGAAGCCATCACAACCTCTACAATAGTATTTTCCCATCGATAAATACAGTACATACATTTATTAGAATACATTGAAGTACTTCATATAAATAGAAAAATATTGCCAAATAGTTCCTAGCAGCTGTTTAACTGCGTCATCAACCACATTTTAAACGAGACACACCGTGTCCTCCCTTTTGGCATAAGTTATACCGGGAGGACTTTGTCTGATGTTGACTTTGCCGACGATGTAGCCGTCCTCAGCGAAAATATCGACCAACTTAAGTCTGTAATCGAGACGCTCTCCTCCACTGCCTCCGCAGTTGGGCTGCAAATCAACTGGAAGAAAAACGAAGATCATGCCCACAGAAAATACCGCATCGGTGTCACCCTAACTGTTGTGATCAACGGCCAAGCTGTTGACGTGGTAAGGCAGTTTACCTATCTCGGATCGATTATATCATCAAATGGCACACTTGACGCCGAAATCTCAGCCAGATCAGCCAAGACAAACTCTGTATTCGGACGGCTCTGTAGAGCAGTCTTCCACAAACCGCAATCTACAAGCCCGTATCTACAACGGCACAGTCTCATCATGCTGTACTCTTCTGAGACATGGCCGATAACCCAGACACAGCCAAGAAAGGTCGATGCCATCCAAACTATACACCTGTGTCGAGTTGAAGGCTTTAAATGGTATGACAAGATTCGCAATACGGAGATCCTGATGACCTTCAAGTTGGTGAACCTCTCCTCCCATGTAGAAGCTCGTTCTTTAAGATGGTACGGCCACTTATTCCGCCTCCCGCCAGCTACCCCTGCAAGGATCATATCGGACTTCAATCCCTCGATTGTCTGGAAACGTCCTCGAAGGAGGCCGCGCACCAGATGGGCTGATGTTATAAATAAACGCCTCCTAAACCGCAAAATCGACCCAAATGAGGCCCCATCCTAAGCCCTGGACAGGGCTGCTTGGAGAAGACTGACAGCGCTGTCAACCAGTTCCCTCTACGCTGCCGACCCTGCTGAGCAAGAGCGAAAAGTCAAGCAAGTCAAAAGTATTTGCCACCCCAAAAATTTCCTGGCGGGGTTAATGATGGACTGCCTTGCCTTTTCCACCTCTGTGCTGGTAGATATGGGAATGTAACTTTTTAGCTGTATAGAGAAACATTTTAATTACTTCCCATTCTCCCTTACCTCTTTCAACATATATCTGAAGCCTCATGAAGAGTAAGGAGTTTGTCCATTAAAATTTACTTTTTTAGGAATCTATCCTACCCCCACCTAAACAATGACTCATCCCTCCTCATCATAGCTGATACGCAATTACAGATCACCAAACGTAGCCTAATTTCATTGCAAATAAAGCGAACCAACTTGGTTGAATCCAGTACTGCCACCGTGTTGCATTACTTCTTTTGCAACTGGGAAGCCTAAAATATAGTTATTGATACTTTTAAATCAATTAGCTTCTCAAAATTTTAAATTTATTGCAAATTAGTCCTCTTTAAGGTAAAGTCGTAGTTTGGTGCCCTAAAATGGCAGAAAACAAGACTTCCCCTGGCCCAATCTGTATGGTAACTTAAAAAAGAGCTTTAAATTTTAAAGCTCGTTTGAATGAGCTCCCTCCCAATGATCTTGGACTTTCGGTTTGATACAATCACCCCTGGGAAAAAAACAAAACAAATAAACATGGATCGACGATGTTTCTTCTGAAAAAAAAAAAAATTCCATATTTTGAAGATTGGAGCTTGAAACCTCTAAAGTAGGGTTCTCTGATATGATGCATCTAATAAAAGGATTTTCAATAAGATCGCTTGCTTTTTGGGGGTGTTTCCCCTTTTTTCATAAAACAGGCAAATTTTCTCAGATTTTTGGTTTTGGGTGGGTAACAATAAACTGAAAGAATTTTATATATTTAGAAACAGCATAAAAAGTCTATACTCCTGGTGTAGCAATTGTCATGAGAATTCCATTTTTGGTTTTGGTGAATATTGGCCAAAGTAACTTTTTTCTTCCAATTTTTTATCACAGACTATTTGAAAAGATTCTCTTGTGACGAAATTTTTTTTTAACCGGTTCATTTTATTTAGTTGAATAGGACAATAAAAAGAAAGAGGGTCAATTTGACAGCTGGATAGTTAATTTTAAATTTTGCTTTTCTTTCGTAATTCTATTTTTGTAAATGTCTGAATATATAAGGGATTTAAGTTCGAGGGGGAAAATTGTTCTGTTATGAAAGAGGTACATTTTACATGACCGTTATAAAAATCAAAACATGGTATCTATGCAGGCAGGATGATTTTTTAGTATCTCTACTCTTTCTGTAAACTATTCTAAGGCGTAGGAAATTGCACAAAGACAAGTCTACATCTATTACAATCTACAAAAGTAATAAATCGTTCTGTAATTTTAGTTTGAGTTTGATTTCGTTTCAAGATTAAATATATTATTGATTAAATAAATTGATTAATTTATTTAATTTAATAAATTGATCAAGGATTCCTTTGCCAGGAATCCTTGTCGTTTGAAATTTACTATATTTTGTTTCATTTTGCATGCAATTTAATTGCTCTTTTATTTGAGAGTTTTTTCCTAAAAGTATTTAAAAATAAACTTATTCATATGAAAAAAATATTCTGAAATATATTCCCTGTCACCCAACCACCACTGCTATTTTGGCGTCTGCCCCCCTCCCGGAAAATTTTTTGCCGGCGCCCTTGACATGACCCCATAGTGTCTGGGGAAAGGGCTGAAGTCAAGCAATTTGCCCATTGTTTACAAATAGCATTTTTTATTGAGATATACACGGACATTTTTTGGAAGAAGACATTTTCCAGGGGGGAATTTGCACAGGGAGGGAAGGGGATTTCCTGGCGTGATCTGAAAAACATTCAAAAATTAAATAAAAAAACAAGTATTTTTAATGAAAGTAAAGACCGACATTAAAACTTAAAATGAACGGAAATTATTCTCGCTCTTTACGCTTAAGCTTGACTTTTTTGTCAAATTTTTTAACTAAGACTGCTCAAACCCAAAGACGGTTGAATTTTAATGAGAAATATTTTTTTTAAGAACTTGAGGGTTGATCAAGGGGCATCCCCCCCCTCATATACACAACAATTTTTGTTCGTTTTAAGTTTGAATGTCATTTCTCACTTTCAATTAAAAAAAAAATGTTGCTCTTTTTTTAATTTAATAACGTACATCGAGACCACGGAAATGATAATCTAATCCAGAAGAAAGTCAAAACAGGATATAAAAACACCTAGAATACCTCACAATGATATTGCCCGCCAATCGCTTGAGCCTGGTAAGTACCTCAAGCTATTGGCTCCAGCCTCTTTATAACAGAGGTTTTTTTTTACTGAGGGTAGACAAAGGGTGGGAAAAGTGTACTAATGGCAAATAGTTCCGTGACGAGACTAGCAATGTCTTATCAAGTAGGCCTGTTTTGTCGAAACGTGAAGAAATAAAAAGGTTAGAAAATCTTTTCCCAACCACATTGTTCTTTTGCATAAGAAATATATCGCAAATTAACCTTCTTAATCGTTATATTCCAAAGACAGATAGTTTAAATTTAATTAGTTTATTGTTTTATACAATGGTACATGGCTACAACTGCAAAAGTTAATGAAATGGATCTAAAGGTAATCACTAAAATGTTGCTTTGAATATTTGTCCCACCATCTACTGTGAGTATAATATTCATGAAGACTTAAATCTATCCAATCATCCTTGTCAAGAGTTTTGTAAACTGGCTCATCGTAAAGCTTACCAACCTACAAGGGAAAACACACTGAAAACTAACATTTAGAAAAAGCCGAAAATAATAAAACTAATTTCAAAATAGATAAAAATTATATTTAAGGAGCTTTTTACATCTAAGATAACAACAACAAAAAGAGTAATGCACTTGGTGGATTGATGGCCTTCGTGGATTAGTTTTTGGATTGACCTTTGATGGCCTCTCGATTCGCTAGGGCATTCTGCCTTCAAAATTAGTATTCATATCCCCCCTCCCCTGCACACTATCACAAACTAAGTAGACTGGATTCAATATTTTAATACAGTTCCAAGCACCTTTTTTGTTCTCAAGACATCTGAAGGTTTTTGATTCTTCCAAAATTCATTGTCACCTTTGCAGAATTAGTTTTGATATTAGAGTTTATGTTCTGTTTTTGCTGTACTTCAGAGGCATAAAAGGGATTTAGTTATTGATAGCTGCAAAAAAGGCAAAGTTTGATTTTAGTTGCAATTTCTTTTCTTACTCGCCTGTAAAAATCTATATTGTCTAATGCAATTCATTTGAGTTTCCACTGACAAAAAGTATTTAAGATTGAGGCAGTATTTTTTATTCCTTGTAATTGAGAGAATAAAGGGTATATACAAACAGCAAGCTACAGATCTATAGATGCAGATGCTAGATATTAACCACGAATCAAAAGAGCTAAGAATCTCCTTTTACATTCATTATAGATGCAGCCAGAATGAATAATTAAATAATTTGAACAGTAAATGAATAATTTGAACAGAAATGACTACAAGTTAAAAACAATATTGACAAACCTTTGCTTTGCCAAGAAATAGTAACGATGACAGTACACTGGAGGTGTAATACTACTACTAGTATATTTTTTTCATTGCCCTAACAAATCAAATAGCAGAATTTTATTTTGAAGTAGGTCAAAAGTAAAGCAGGACATCCAAGCCTGTAAGTGAAAGTTGAAAGTCATAATAGGGCTCAAATGACTCACAAGTTATAGCTGGTGACTCACAAGTGAAACTCCAAAGGAGAAATAAACAATTATAAGAGCAAAACAAAGTTACATGCCAAGTTTTTATAAAACTGGCAAATCAACTTTACCCCACAGAAGAATCCAAAAATGGGGGAGAAGGGATAAAGGTGGAACTCTCCCCCATCCCAAAACTGGCCAAGAAAACCTCCAGCAATAACTGCATAGTTATTTATGCTAAAAAGAATCTCTCTTTTTGACCCACTCTAGCCCAAAAATAACCTATGACATCTCTCTGCCTCCTAAATATCAAATCTGTATATATTAGAACAGACAATGGCAAAAGCTTTTAGTAGTGTGAACACAAACCTGCCAATTTGGAACATTTGCCATCAGTTTTGATTCTTCATCTCTTATTTTTCTTAGATGCTTTAAGTACCTAAAGAAATTAAAAAAAAATTATATGAGAGTGAATAGTTGTTGATTGGATTAACTTGGCAAATCACCTGCAAAGAACATATTACAGAAACTGAAAATAGTAAGAGTCATTGCAATATGGAAAATACTTCAAAAAATACTTGAAAATAAAGGGGAAATTGGAAAACGTAAGCCTATAAATACATTTTGCTCTGATATTCCCTCTCTCTCCTCCCCCCAAAATTTCTGTTCTGTGATTGTATAAGAGCAATATTAATAGTGGCAAAAAAGAATAATTTTTGATCATTTTGCAGTATTAATCATATATACAAACAAGAGAAATTTGACAGGATTGGTGCAAGTAACTAAACAAGATAATATGGGACTAAAAACATTTTTTTTACATAGAAAAGCAGAGAGCTAGGACTCCACTGGATTGGTTCCTAACTTATGTTACCGTGAATCTATTTTCAGATAGCAGGGATTAAGGTCATAAACAATTTTATCCGGGTTAGTTCTATCATGAATAATAAGAGCCTAATTAGGCTGGTAATAACAATAACAATACTGATTGTCATAGATTGAATAAAAATGAAGTTTTTTTTCAATAAATCTACCATTTTCATCAGACAACAAAAAAGGACTAAGGCAAGTTGCTATCTTTTTGATTAGTACAAGAATTTAATTTACTGCCAAGAAAATTTGAGCTTGAACATACACTTCTGATAAGTACTACTCCCCCTTCCAAACCAAATAAACTGTTACAAGCACAAACTTAAATCTAGAATAGATCACAGCATAAAATAAATACAGTAAAATCATTGAACTTCTTCCACCAAAAAAATTTCAATGTTCTTTTATACCAAACAAACTTCACATTTTATCAACTTATTTGGCGGCTCTGTATGACAATGTCTTTAGGAAATTAGTTAAAATGACCCTAATTTTTCAGTGGGTTTTCCAAAAAGGAATAAAATCATTTACTTGACTTAAAAAATCTTACAATGTCTGCTTTCTCACTTACCGTATTTATTTATTATTATTATTTTAATCAAGCAAAATAAATCAATACCATCATTTCAAAGTTATGTGTTTAGTTACTCACGCTCGGTCCTGTTCAGCCACCAGCATAGGCAATACTGCTAAATGTGAACTATGCATTTCCACAAAATCCCTATTCATTCTCTTTTTACCTTGAAAATAATACCAAGCAGAAGCTGCTGTTATCCCAATATAACCTAGGATGATTTGATACCCTAGAATAGAGAAAAAATTACTGCCAGATAAAAACAGTTAAATTTGGCACTAAATTAAATTATGTTGTTTTCCTTCTGAATAGTCAGAAATATTCATTAAAAAATTATTTTGAGCTTATCAAAGCATCAAAAAGTCTTATAAAAATAAGCAGCAGGACCCTCACAGCTCAAGAAGGACCTTGTCAAGGAAGTAATTCTGGCAATACCACTGGGACTTTTAAGGGGGAATATAATTCTGTTTTGTGCTATTGAAGTGTACTAAAAGACCAGAAACTTTCAAATAAGCAGTTCTTGAACATTTATTTAATCTTCCAACTTGTAATATAACCTTTCATCAGACAGAAGGATTGATGATTATATTTGACTGCTACAAAGTGTGAGAGAGAACAAAACTAGAACCTTGCAGAATAAAGAAAATATGGACACTCAACCATAAACAAGTTTGAAATAAATACGTTTTTAGAAAAGTCAACATACTGCAGCTTACTTAGCAAATGCAAAAATTTATTGCTTTTGTTTAAGGTAAAAGTTTTGAGTTTAGTTAATTTGACCTAGGTTACATTTGAAATTTTAAAATGACATATTTTATAATTCTTTGGGAATCTGATATCAGAATACACATTGGACATACTCAATAGCACAATACAGCAGTCACCCTACCTTGTGTTTGTGCTTTATCCTATTGGACTTGCTTTTAACTATAAGTTTAGAAAATTTTCAAATTTAGAAACACACTTTAGTACTATTTAAAAAAAAACCCATAGTATATATTCCAAAAATCTAGTCATTTTTGTCAATAGAACAGAGATTGTTAAGTTATGACGCAAATTCAGAAATTGTATACATAGTCCTAATGCTATAAAAATTACTTGACTATGGACATAAGCAATTACGATTACGATTGGGGGGGGGAGGGTCTTGGGACACAAGCTGATCTAACCAAAAATAAGCACCAAACGTTTTGGCTCCAATCTACCTAGACACTTTTGCACTACAGTGTTCAAACTAAATCATTACAAGTACTAAACTTTGTAATGTAAAATTATAGACTCACTGACAATTATGGATACCAAATCATAGGATGTAATAACAAACAAATTAAAGAGATCCAATACCTTAAAATTATTTGCAAGCCACTGCATTAACTGACTGTTTCAAAGCCAAAGGGTCCATTAGCAAATTCCCCTACGTGATTAGCCACAAATAAAAGCTATTGACGGTCTGGGATTTGACCATGAAGTTTGATTGAAAAGACAATGAAGTTTTACATCCTCTGTGTCAACAAGGTTTTTAATAAAACCAGGTAGCACCACAGGGTACTCCCGAAGCTTCCAACTGGTTCAAACGCAAGTTTCATTTGAACTGATTTTAAGCGTTTTCCTTTAGGGACTGCCCTTTCCCAAACTTAAAGAGAAATTCTGCTCCATTTAATAATAATAAAATAAAAATTCACAAACTGAATATATCTATCTCTGGCACCAAAGAAGCTAAATGGTTTTTCTGAGATTCTGAGAAAGTAGGCATCAGGTTTTAGTTTTCTGTCATTTATTCAGATCTCTTATCCAAGCTCTACAATTTATGGCGAGGCCACCCAATCAATTCTAAATAGCTTGGTCATTTAAATTTGAAAAGTTTATTTTGGAAAAGATTCCCTTAATAATAACTGTAAGTAACAAAATACAATTTTTGGACATTGTTGGGGGTAATAAAAAGGTAGTACATTCTCAAATGAGACAGAAAGAGACATGGGACTTATCTAATAATTTATCTCCAATATCATGGAAAATGGCCAGGAGAACTTTCAGAGACTGTTAAGGTGACTTCAAATTTTATTTTTTGTGGAAGAAATTATGGGGGCATAAGAACAAATTTCTTTTTCAGTTGCATAAAAGTGTTTGCACAGGTCCCGAAGGGAGACTTTTTTCCATTGTGAGGTGTGGCATGAAAATAAGGCCATGAATTTTGAGTCTCTGAATGGCTTGAAAATTACACCCATAAGCTCTTGGGCCAGACGGACTTGTATGAGGAAAAAACCGGATGTCTCAGTAGGTATTTTGCGAAATGGAAGAAAGTGCAGCAGATTTTCAATTTATCAGTATTCATAAGAATCCAGAAGGGTGCAATGTAGAGGATGGCGGGAGAGCAATAGTGTTGTACACCATTGCATGATAACGGCAATTGAAATGAAGCTTAGCAGAGACTATAGAAACATATGAAACTGATATGCAGTATTTGATGCCTTTTATTAGGAGATGTCCAGTGTGAGAAATAATATTTCCAATGGGAATACCAAGGTAAATGATTTGGTCAGAAGGGCAGATCTTTGAATTCCCAATTACAATTTCATGAGGAAGCGGGCCTTTTCAGTTAAAAAGCACAATGTTGGACTTTTCAGCATTAAGTTTGAGACCAGATTTTAAGTATTCTCCCTGCAGTTTTTGGAAAATTTCAGAAATTTTGTCCAAAGTTTGGTTGATGTTAAAAAAGTCATCAGCATAAGTGACTAAGGAGATATTGAGGTCAGAAAGAATGCAAGACATCTCATGCTGGTCCTGAGCTTTGAGGACATAGTGATTGAAATGACAAGGACAGGCAACTGCACCTTGCCTGGCTCCTCTTTTAACTGGTACAGTTCTACTCAGTGGGTTTGCCATTACGTCTTGCTTAGAGGGATTTTAAGATGGACTCAAGCATGGACTTGAGGGTGGGGCAGCGGGGGAGATCGCCCCCCCACAAAAAAAAGAAATTGTTAAGACTTTCCAAAATTATAATATCAAGTACTAAGAATTTACATTGTAGAAATAAGATCTGAAAAATATCCATCATTTTCAAATTTCATCACTCACAGGAAAATCATTCATAAACAGTCAGTGCTATGAATGTAAGAATGAAACGTTTCTGTGAAGTGCCAAAAAACCCCGTGGAGGGTAAACCATGAGCAAGGAGGTTGGATGGTGATGGTGACAGTCTTGTAACCAGAGATGACACCCCTTCTGATTTAACCCTCTTTCTAGTGATTTTCCATATTACCTAAACAAAAAAAATCACTAAATAAGCACATAAATCACTAGATTATCAAAGAAAATCAGCAAATCAACCAAAAATTCACTAAATCTGGTGATTTTTTCCCCCAACCAGGGGGCAACCCCGGTTGTGGCCTAATGTGAAAAATTCAAATAAATTTACTGAAGAGAAATGTGCATTCTCAGTTTAATATACATATGCTAATATTTATTCCTTGAAATCTTAATTAAAGTTAAAAGACATTTAAAAGAATTTTTTCAGTAGAGTACAAATAATATTCTAGCTTTTAGAAAGCATAGAGTTTAGAACCCTACTCATAGTAATTTCTGCTCAATTTGAGTTTGAACCTGTTATTTATTTTAATTTCTGTTTGTTTTGGGTTTCATTTATTTATTGATACTGATTTGTGGTAGCTGTATGTTGTATGCTTGGTAGATCATTTAATTCTATTTTTGTTCATTTTTGGTTTAATGGAGATCTTTACTTTTTTTTTGAAAAACTTATTTTGAGGAAAAAGTTTTTTTTAATTAATTCATCTTTGTTTTATATTGATGTAGTCTTTTTCCCTGAACCTCTTCTAAAGTTAAACATCCATCCCTTCCATAAAAACCTTAAATACCCCCTGTGCATAACTTACAGCCCTTGCCCCTAATCTCTGGGGTTTATTTAAACCCCAAAAGCCTTGTAATATAATATTTAGACTATTTTGAATAGAACAGCTATCTCAAAATTTCTATTAGATGCACTTTGGGACAATACGACGTGTGTATGTGGGGGGGAGGGGGTAGCTGCCCTCTGATCACTTTGACTCTTGAAAATAGCACTAAAGCACCTGATTACAGATCAGTGAACACCCTCCGAAGTTTATATGACCATGCTTTCTATAAAAACATTATATGCCCCCAGGGCATAACTTAAAACCCTTGACCTGAGGGCTGGGGGGATTTGTTATTGTCAAAGAAATAATTTCCAGACCTTTCAAAGTGTTTGGGGAAATGATGGGCATGGGGGGGACATTAGCCCTCTGATCCCTTTTGGATAATACAAAAGGCACTAATCCTCTCAATTTCCAATCAAATGAGCCCTTTTTGAAACTTCTATGAGAAAACTTTCTATAAAAACCTTATATGCCCCAGGGGCATAACTTACTACCCCTGTCCTGAGGGCTATGGGAGGAGGGTTGTCATCCTCAAAGACATAATTTCCAGACCTTTCAACTATGTTGAACAAAATGGCCACATCAAAATAATGATTGGAAATGTTTTGGGAAACAATGGGCATGGGGGGGGGGGGGTGATTCTCCCTCCAATTACTTTTGACTGCTAAAAAGGACAATAGCCCTCTCAATTTCTAATCGAATGAGCCCTTTTTGAAGTTTTTACAACAACACTTTCTATGAAAACTCTATGAAAGACCTAATTTCCAGATTTTCCAACTACATTGAACAAAATGGCTATCTAAAAATTTTGATTGGATGTGTTTGGGGAAATGGTGAGTGTGAGGGAGGGGTTATTTGCCATCCAATCACTTTTGACTATTAAAAAGGGCACTAGCTCTTTCAATTTCCAATTGAATGAGCCCTTTTTGAAGTTTCTACAACAACACTATCTATAAAAACCTTATATGCCCCCAGGGCTTAACTTACAACCTTTGCCCAGAGGGGCGTGGGGCGTTTGTCATCTTCAGAGACCTAATTTCCAGAACTTTCAACTAGGTTGAACAAAATGGATATCTAAAAATTTTGATTGCTTGTGTTTGGGCAAATGGTGGGCATGAGAGGGGGGTTAGTTGCCCTCCAATCACTTTCCACTATTAAAAAGGGCACTAGCCTTTTCAATTTCCAATCAAATGAGCCCTTTTTTGAAGTTTTTACAACAATGCTTTCTATAAAAACATTATTTACCCCCAGGGCATAACTTAGAACCCTTGCCCTAAGGGCTGTGGGGGGGGGTGTCATCCTCAAAGACCGAATTTCCAGAACTTTCAACTATGTTGAAGAAAATGTCTATCTCAAAATTTTGATTGGATGTGTTTTGGGAAATGGCATTGAAGGTATGTTTTGTAGGCATGAGAGGGGGGTTAGTTACCCTCTAATCACTTTTTGGCTACTAAAAAGGGCACAAGCCCTTCCATTTTGTCAATTTTTCTATATGGAATAGCAAATGGGATGAATAAGTTTCAGTATGTTTTAAGTTTCATTTCTACTTTGTATAGCAAGTAGTTACTATTTATCTATGGTTATAATCTATATTTTATTTCTCTTACTTGATAGTTTGTACTATAATTTCTAAAAAAAATTTCTAATTATACTAGTTTAAAGTGCATTACCAAGTTGTGGGTGGGGTTAACAGCTGCAGAGTGAGTTACATTGCAACAACCTCTACCAGCTATTTCTCAAAACTTTCATCATAAAGAGTTTTTCAGGAACAAGACTGGCCATACTTACTCTGACCTTACAAGGTTTCTAATGCTTTGGGGTCATTCTTTTGACCTATAAACTATTTGTTCTGACTCTGAGAGAGACAAAACTGAAAAAAAATCCTTTTCAGCTTGGCGAACAGGAGGACCTAGATTTCAAATAATGATAATGAATTCAGCCATTTGATTGCAGTAAATAAGGAGCCAGAGTAAGAAAACGCATTGTTTTAAGTAAGGAGCACATTTTAAAAGTGACAGTAATTAACTTAAGCTGCTGGAACCTGAGCAGGCCAACTTGACTCATCTCAGCATGTGCCTACCATCATCTCTTTCTCTTTCCCTTTCATTTTGCTAATTATTTTAAAGAAAAGTTGTTAGCATCATTTAGCTTATTCTTGCCAGCTTAAAAAAGAAACTGGGCTTGTTGAGTATTAAAAGAGCTGTAAAAATAATTTTGAATACAAATTATGTGCCCTATTTAACTGATTCATGTTGACATAAACAAGTTTGATACACTTTTACTGATAAATAATGAAGTTGAGATATTTCTTCTCCTTTAACACCATAGCTAAAAACGTTCATTTTGGCCAAATAAAACTGATTAACTGATTCATGTTGACATAAACAAGTTTGATACACTTTTACTGATAAATAATGAAGTTGAGATATTTCTTCTCCTTTAATGCCATAGCTAAAAACGTTCATTTTGGCCAAATAAAAATATACTTTATCTCTTCAACCCCCAGTTTTTTTCCACCTCTGACTTTAAAAATGGTTCTATCAAAAAGGTGTCCAAGCATAAGTTTTAGGTTTCATGCTCTCGAACATTTAAAAAAAATTAAATGGATTGTGCATCCCTTGTATTAAGGGAGCAATAGCAGATTTTGTGCTTTTGAAAAACACCTTCCTATTTCTACCACTTTAGTCATTAACAAACTCAATAAAGATTTTCTTCCTTTAGTTTTGTAGAGATTTGAGCAAAATCCAAATAACACCACTATTGTGTTCATAAGAAGTAATACAATCACTATTTATTTAATTAGCATTTTGATTATTTTGGTGGTATCACAATAGGCCTTACTGTGGCCTATGTGCTATCTCCCAAGAGAGACCACTAAGTTTGATTATATTGTGCCATAATTATTTTTTAATGTGTATTTTACATTGTGTAAAATAACAAGGTTGATAAACTTTTCGAAAATGAAAAAAACATGGCAAATTGGATCAAATAGGCTTTTTCAGACATGATGGACCCCAACTAGGTTTTACACTTAGTTTTAACTTCCCCTTGCGTTATGTTACATCAATAGTAAACCTGGCCTTAACACACCTATTTTGAACAAAATTTTAGATGGAGGGGTGATGTCCCACTTTTCTCTCCTAACAAGGTTGCCCCTCCCAATTCAAGGCTCTGGATCCATGCCTGCTTTTATATGGATCAATTTGAAGGACTTTGTATTAGGGAGCCCAGGAAAGGCAATGGCAAACATGGAATCAAATGGGAAGTAAAACCCTTCCTATATTTTAATTATGCTGATGATTTAAGCATCCTAGATGAAAGTATGAGCAAAATGAATGAACTTTTAGAGGTTTTGCAAGTTCAGGGTGCTGGAATAGGTTTGAAAATCAATATTAAGAAGACTAAGTCACTATGACTAGGAATTAGGCTAGTCAAAGCCTAAAACCTACTGCATCATTGGCGCTTTACTGAAAACCAATTTTATTACAAATATTTTCTTTTGTACTTAATATTAAAAATAAACAATAAAATTGTAGTAAAGTTTTGAAGTGATGAGCTTTCAGCAATTAATATCATTATGCTCGTACATCAAATATTCAGTTTAATTTATTAGTTCTTTCTAAAGTTCTTCAAGATGAATATAGTTTCACTACAAACAAGAGTTTGAATACTGCCTCCTTCCTTAACTATAAATAAAATCCAAAAGCCAACTACATCATTGGTGCTTAACTGAAAACAAACTATATTACAAATATTTTCTTTTCCAGTTCTTACAGCATTGAAAATAAAATAAAATTATAGTGAAATAAATTCTTCAAATGATGGATCTTTCAACAATTAATATCATTATACATCAAATATTCCATTTGATGTTGTTTATACTTTCCAAGACTGTTCAAGATGCGCATAGTTTTCAGTAAAGCACCAACAACACAGTACATTTTAGACTTTTACAGGGAGAGAAGGAGGCAATACCCAAACTCTTGTTTGTAGTGATTTTTGTTTGTTTCAAGCTTGATTTGCATATTCAATTTAAGTTTCACTCGTTTTAAGATTTATTTATTCATTTACATTAATATCTATTGTAGGTTTGTTTGCATTGATTGTTTATTAAATTTCTGCTTGTTTTAAATTTCATTTATATTTCAATAGCAAAATATTTTTTTTTGTTTTAAGCTTGATTTTCATATTCAATCTAAGCATTACTTGCTTTAAGATCTTTTAATTTATTTATATTATTACTTGTTGTATGTTATTTGCTATGATTGTTTATTTAATTTCTGTTTGTTTTGGGTTTCATTTATTCTTTAATAGTAATTTCTGGTTGTTTTGAGTTTGAATTTTAACAGGTATTTGTTTCTGCTGAGTTTAAGTTTAAAATGGCCTTTACTTTTCTTTGAAAAAGTTTTAATTAGTTTTTGTTTGTTTTTGATTGCAAAAAGTTTCAAGTTTTTAAAAATTCCTTATTTCAAAATCAAACTTTAAAAAATAAAATCAAATGTTCATCTAAGTATCAAAACTGCTATCAAAGTGAAAAATGGGTTTGTGTCAATCTTGGAGTTTTTACTATCTGATGTTTGAACTATTTTTAACAAAAATGCTATCTCAAAATTTTATCAGCTGGGTTTGGGGAAAAAATGGCATGGAAAGGAGGCTAGCGGCCCTCTGATCTCTATTGATTATTAAAAATTGAACTAGAACTTTCAATTTCCATTCAAATCAGACCTCTCTGAAGTTTATGAGAGCATCCCTTCTGTAAGAACTATATATGTCCCCAGGGCATCACTTGCAATGCCTGCCCCTGGGCGGTTGTGTCAACACCAGTTTTTTTTTATCTGACCTTTGAACTAATTTTAACAAAATGGCTATCTCAAAATTTTTATAGGATGCATGTGGGGGAAAAGGGGCAAGGGGGGACAGTTACCCTCTGATCTCTTTTGACTCTTAAAAACTGTAGAATTTTCAATTTCTAATCAAATGAGCCCTCTCTGAAGTTTATATGAGCAGTCCTTACAAAACAGCTGTATATGCACCCCAGGCATAACTTACAATGCATATCCTGGGCACTGATGGATTGTGTTGACCCTGGAGTTTTTGTTATATGATCTTTGAACCATTTTGAAAAAAAAAACAGCTCTCTCTAAGTTCTTATTGGATGGGTTTGAGGAAAATAGGGTGTGGAGATGGGGGGGGGGGCGGTTGCCCTCCAATCTCTTTTGACTCTTATAAAGTGAACAAGAACTTTCAATTTCCAATCATATGAGCCCTCTCCAAAGTTTATACAAGCATACTTTCCATAAGAACTGTATATGCCCCCAAAGCATTACTTATGATGCCTGCCTCTGGGCCCTGGGTGGTTGTGTCAACCCTAGAGTTCTCATTATATGATCTTTGAACTATTTTTTTTTTAAATGGCTATCTCAAAGTTCTTATCAGATGGGTTTAAGGAAAAAAAGCCCGGGGGGGGGGGGGGGCTAGTTACCCTCTAATATCTTTTGACTCTTTAAAAGTGAACAAGAACTTTCAATTTCCAATCCAATGAGCCCTCTCCAAAGTTTATACAAGCATACCCTCCATAAGAACCATACATGCCCCCAGAACAATACTTACAACACCTAGCCTGGGTCCTGGGGGGTTGCTTTGACACAGGAGTTTTTCTTATCTGACCTTTGAACTATTTTTATTGAAATGGCTACCTCAAATTTTTATCAGATTTATTTGGGGAAAGAGGGTTTGGGGGGGGGGGCTAGTTGCCCTCCAATCACTTTTGACTGTTAAAAAGGGCACTAGAACTCTTGATTTCTAGTGTTTTTTCTTAAGTTTTTCAATAATGGTTGATTCTAATGATGTACTCTATGGTTTGATGTACTCTTTTATGCTGATTACAAATATAATAATCATTTCTATTGAAAATGAATTTCAGCCCCCCCCCTAACCCCATATGTGCAAATATATATCCTGAATTGACACATATAGGGGGGGGGGAGGGTAAAATACATTATGATAGAAATGATTGTTATATTCATAATCAGCATAAAAAAAGGCAACAAATGGTTATTTACTTTAGTTGTTACTCAATAATAGGCCTATGATTTGGTAAATATTTACCAAAACATAGGCTAGGCCTAATGTGATGTACCCTATTCACTTTTTTCTTAGCTGAATTAGGCTAAATAAATATGAAAATTTACCCTAATATCTAGAGGGTAAAATAGATTTAGCTGTCAATGTAGTGGTTAGCTGTCTGACTAGGCCTACTGAGTTATCATTAACATTATGGGTTAAGCAAACATCTTGCATTGACTATTACAAAGTAAAATTTTGGTTGTGATGTTTTTATTGGTATTGAACAAACCCATACCCTAGGGCTATATATGGGACTATAAGGGGGGGGGGGCATTTGAAAGTAAAAAGATTATTAAAGGCTACCTGTTAGGGAGGAGCATAAAAAGTCACAAAGTAGTGTGTTCACCTTGTCCTTGTGTCAGTAATGGAATCATGTACATTTTGAACATTATCCCTACATTTACTATAGGCTAATTTTGAATGAGCAATTAAAGATGTATCAATTGATAGGCTTTTAATCTTTCAGTAGGCTAGCCTAAGAAAACTAACAGAGAAAAATTACCAGTAAAGTATTGTCTCATAGGCACTCTTTTAACTTTTATTCCTTCATAGCCACCCGGAGGTGGCAGGTCCTGTTTATAGGTAACAGGCATTTTACTAAAATTTCCTTTGAAAATCTGCACTAGCACTAAATATAATCTAAAATCATTTCTTCTAATAAAATTATAAATCAACACTGCCAAGTGCCAAGTCGAACATAGAGTAATCCTGATTTCCGCCTGTTCTAAAAAAAACGGAAGCACATTCGGACCTAGGACTTTAGTCACGTTCAAGTTCACGCATTTTACCCTTTGTTATCACAGCTGCTCTGATAGTTTCACCATTGAGATCTGGTTGACCTGCCATATCTCCAATCACTGAGTGTCAGTCTGTAGTCATAGGCAGCTCCATCCTCTTTTACTAACTGTAAATCAAGTACAGTTGAATCAGATCGAGAACTACAATCTACACATACCTTGGCTAGGGTTGCCACTCGGTGAAAATAAAAATCACTAGATTCTTGAAAAAAATCACTAAATCAGCAAATAAAGGAATATAGGAACTATTTTCTTTTTCTTCTTCTTCTAATTCACAGCAGGCGGGCTATTCAGTTGATACTATTTAGCCCTCTTCTTTTTGCTTCACTCTGTGGGCTACAGAGCTACTGTCTTGGTTGTCTCTTATTTATTAGATATTCTCAGATATCCTTCAGTAGATCTTTTGACTCAAGGAGTTCAAATATAAGATGATAGATATCGATTTCTGTGCTCTATGTGCAGGTATAGTTGGCTAAGCTCTTGGCTGATAGTGAGGTTTTGTGGTGTTTGAAGTAATTTAACAGTTTACAAAGCAAGGTATGTTGTGCAGACGTCAGCATATTACATTCAAATAAGCAATGGTTAATTGTTGCATTATTCATATTACTATGCCTGCAAAGAGGGGACAGGGGAATTGACCCACTTGAATTAGATAACTTATATGAGAATGCAAGGAAATTTAGTCCATTGGTTCCAGAACGAATTCTATGATAAACTTTAGAAAGATACTTATTTGGAAAGAGGGAAAGGATAGGATTAATCTTATTAAAATTTATATCTGATAGCCTCCATCGGTAAATATCTCTAATTGGGATAGGTCTCCCACTTGGCTGGTCAATATTTATAGCATTTTTTTTCTATTTCATCAACCTGATGATTACCACTTATGCCAGAGTGGCTAGGAATGTACTGAAAATAAGTTTTTATGCCACTTGAAGCAAGATTATCAATAATACTGAGACAATGATAAGTGTCAATGTCTCACTAATATTGAGGAGCTCAGGCCAGCAACTCAAGGCTTGATAGAGAGTCGGAATATATGATAATATTATTTGAATTTGCAATCAAAGGTTGGTTTTCCTTAAGGTGTTCTAATGCCATGATTATGGCATTTAACTCAGCAGACATTATAGATAAATTATTATATAATCTGTCGCCCATTGCAATTTTCAGGTGAGGAAGGAAAACACCACTTGCAACCCTCTCATTCATTTTTGACCCATCAACAAATATTTGGAAGTGATTTTTATAGATAATTGTATTAAGTTCTGCAAATTTTTTCTGGACAAAAGCAATGGGGGTTAAATCTTTATTCCACTTTGAGAATTCATTATTTATTATTGGACTTTACCAATTCCATGGGGGGGATCGGGGGAAAGTGGGTGCAATAGACTTTGCTGGTATGGGGAACTTCTTCTGAATATTGGCATACTCATCTGCAATGCCTCTATACATGGCTGGATTTCTTAACCAATTATGTAATGTGTGTGAGCTATTTGATTCAATTTTTCTAAGATGTTTTGTCAAGAGAAACCTACGTCTCTCCCTTATTGTTGTTAATCTACTCTCCATTAGCAGAAACTTGGTGCTTGTGGGTTTCCTTTGACCAAATATGAGACGTATTATATCATTTTGTGTTGTTTCAATTTTTTGCATCTGGTTCTTTGCACATGCACCGTAGACGATGAGCCCATAGTCAATATGGGGTCTTATATGTGATTTATAAAACTGGAGTAAGGTTTTCTCCTTACACCCCAGGGTGTGGAAAGAAGTCTTTTTAGTATATTTGTTTTTCTATAGCATTTTTTTATTGTGTTTGAAATGTGGAGGTGGAAATTAAGTTTTTGGTCAAGCATGAGACCTAGGTAATTAATATGATTATCTTCTGGAACAGTTGTTTTATTTAGAGTTAGTTTTGCATTAACATGGTTTCGCTTCCGGTGAAATTGGATTATTTTTGACTTGGTGGGTGAAATGGGTAAATCTGAATGTTGAGAGAATTTTTCAAACTGGAAAAGTGACCTTTGCAGATTTGACTGTGCTATCTGAAAGGTGTTGCCAGATGACCAAAGCACCAGATCATCAGCATATTGTAGATTCGTGTGGGGTAGGTTCATGTCCGAGAGATATAAGGCAAATAGGAGGCAACTGAGGACTGCTCCCTGAGGTAGGCCTTTGGCTATTGTCTTTTGGGGTGAAGAGGCTGAACCAACACAAACGATAAAACTTTGCACTTCTATGAAGGATTTAATAAAAGACACTAGCTTAGGGGGTACTCCAAGGTTTGCAAGTTTGTTTAAAAGGATTTGGTGGTTCACATTGTCATATGCCCCTTCAAAATCTAGGAAAGCTGCAACTAGGACATCATTTTTTGAGAAAGATTCATTTATTGCATTTGTTAGCAAAATGAAAGCATCTGTTGAGGAGTGGTGTTTCCTGAATCCAGTTTGAGTGTGAGGGATCATATTATTTACTTTTTACTCTATTTGAACTTGTATAATTACTGAAACATCAGCGACAATTTTGAAAATGACCTATTTATATTTTCATGAAAAAAATGGTCCTACCCTTCACAAATTTCGATAAGCATCGGTCTTATTGTTTCTTTCATTAAAAAAATAGGTACTATATAATTATACGGAACACACCCAAGAAGTAAAGTTATGTTAATCCTAATGAAATATGCCAAAGAATGATAAAAATATAATACTTTAGTTTATATAATAGAATAATTTGAGCTATATATTTGCCCATTAGGGTAAAGTAACCTAAATTAACTTGACCTTAACCCCCAGCCCCTTAATGTGCAAATATATAACCCAAGTTATACAAGTCCAATGTATTCTGTCACCCGTTTTTTGTCTTTGTGGCTATGAAACTGATTTTCATAGA
>JAQQPU010003016.1:26924-58491 GCA_029168905.1 Artemia sp. Kazakhstan ARC1039 | reverse complement strand
ATGAAGATATTTTGATAAATTTATACGGAATTCTCTAATAGTTGAGTGCTTTTGTTAATAGTTGAGAGTTTTGCAAACCAATGGGTTACAACTGTGGAGCAGCAAAAGTAACAATCTCTAGCGGCTTGCCTTTAAACCTTCTAAATGAACAACAAAAGTCTTATTTGTTGCATGAAGTTAAATATAGTTGAGACCCAATAGACCACTCCTAAGGACGCATATGACACGCATGTAGCCCTATTCTTACCAAGGGAGGATCAAGCATGAAAACACTTGCAGAGGTTGGATCCAACACTCGGATCCAAATGGTTCTAGAAAATAATTTCCAGTTGTTCCTTAGTTTTCACTAATTTATACTTTAGGTAGACTAAGCTGTGACAAAAATTCAGGGATCTCCGCCAAAGTTGATGAAGATATTTTGATAAATTTATACTGAATTCTCTAATAGTTGAGTGCTTTTTCCACAGCCGTGATCAATGGGTTGCAACTGTGGAGCCGCAAAAGTGAAATCTCTAGAAGCTTGTATCTAAACCTTCTAAATGCACAACAAAGGTCCAATTTGTTGCATAAAGTTAAATACAGTTGGAACCCAATAGACCACTCCTAAGGACACATATGACATGCATGTAGCCCTATTCTTAAAGAGGGAGGATAAAGCATGAAAGCCCTTACAGAGGTTGGATCCAACTGGTTCAAGAGAATAATTTCCACTTGTTCCTTAGTTTCCATTAATTTCCACTTTAGGTAGACTAAGTTGTGACAAGAACTTAGGGGTCCTCGCCAAAGTTGATGAAGATATTTTGATAAATTTATACAAATGTGCTATTTGTTGCATGAAGTTAATTTCAGTTGAAACCCAATAGACCACTCCTAAGGACGCGTATGACACGCATGTAGCAATATTGTTACCAAGGGAGGATTAAGCACTAAAACACTTTCAGAGGTTGGATCCAACACTCGGATCCAACTAGTTATAGAAAATAATTTCCGCTTGTTCCTTAGTTTCCACTAATTTCCACTTTAGGTAGACTAAGTCAGGGGCGGATCCAGTCTTTTATTCTAGGGGGGGGGGGATTCTTACCGAAAAGAGTGGGGGTAGTGTCCTTTTTTTCGGCCAAACAAGGTTGATTTTTATTCGCGTTTTAGTGTCTCTGTCGGTCTCTTATATAACGAAAATAGGGTTTTCATATATTACAAAAATGCTTACAGGAACTGTACTTGATCAACTGACAACTGTTTACAAGAAAAATTCAAGCTTCCTTGCTCCACTGTTCGCAAACCTTTCGATTATCCTGTCAATACTGATATCAATATCACGGTGCACAGTAAGGAGGGCCAAACCACTGAGTCTAGTTCGCCCCATCTGTGCTCTGAGCCAGGTTTTAAGTTTGCGTAAAGTTGAGAAGCTATTCTCGGCAGATACCACGCTCACTGGTAGAGATATGAAAATAGCAAGAAGGGAGCTGACATAAGGATATAGGTCTCTGTTACATTCCTTGGCAGTTGCTTCCACTGAACAAGGGAAAATACCTCCTTCTCTTTTAACCCCAAGCCATCTACTTCTCCACACATACGCTTCTGCCAAAACAAGCCTTGCACTGGTAGACAGCACGGTTAAGCCTAGAAGTTGACCGTACATTCCAGAGATCTCTTTGATGGAAGATTGCAGCAAATCATCAGTACAATTCACAATATTTGATGGCAGCAGTACGGTTAACCGGAAAGAGTTCACCGTGTCTCTTGAGAATCGGCTGTTTTTTTGTTTTTTTTTGTTTATTAAAAAAAAAAACCCTCCTCTCCTCTCAGTAACGAGAAATATTAAATTCAAAACACACCTAATTTTAACTTTAGACGTCACCTACTCTTTTTATTAAATAGTAGCCGAACTGGACACACTTCAAGTCACCATATACTACCAAAAACCATCCAATAAAAAAAAGATTTTGACACTCCCGTGGAAAAGGGCGTCCTCCCCCAAAAGTAAGCCATTCATATGGTGGCTATTTCTTACCATACCTCTAAACTCTTCCGGATGGTGACCTTACGTGTCTCCTATAAAACAAATAATAATAAAAAAAATCCAAAATAAACTAATTAAATTAATAATAATAAAATAAATAAACCAAATTATCTATCAGTATAGCTTTCTTTTGCAAAAAAATACACCAACATATTTACAAATTACAAAGACCTCAAAGAAAGTAATAATGATACCACTTTTCAACTTTATCTTTTCATTTTTTCCCTTTTAACTATACTTCGGCTACTATGTAACTCCAAAAACAAAACAAAAAACAACATTAAAAAAACTGGCAACGCTGTTTTACCCATTTCTACTCACACACAAACACATGATTGAGACGATTGAAAATCGGCTCTTTAAGTCCCTTATGACTGAGTCAAGCATAGGTAGAAAAACGGCATGTCGATAATATTCTTCAGGCGTAGTATGAGGAGGATTATTTCGATAAACCTGTCTTTGTGTAATCCTTGGAACTTCAACAGACAATTGGATTTCATCTGACAATTCTTTTACTTGCTCGAATACTAATGCGAACTCTTCGTCACACGTTTCCCGTCACTTCCAAAACATCCAAAAGATCGGAAACGCGGCCATCGGCAGCACCCAAGTCCAAAGTCTTCTTCTGGAATAGCCGACTAAGAGGAAAGGTCAGAGCGAAAATGCTGCGTAGACACTGAAGGGAAACCACGAATTTTGCACTATGTAACGCTGTCACAAGCGTCTTTGCCTTCAGAGCGGTTACTGGTTCACTCCAGTGACCGTTGTGTTCCAAAGACTGGATAATTTTTGGAAGTTCAGACACAAACTGCATAAGTGACTCGCACCGCTCGATCCACATCGTCTCGCACATTCCCATGAGCTTAGCTTTCAGAACTTTATTCAAGACGTAATTTCTCTTCAGACGTAACGCTGTCACAAGCGTCTTTGCCTTCAGAGCGGTTACTGGTTCACTCCAGTGACTGTTGTGTTCCAAAGACTGGATAATTTTTGGAAGTTCAGACACAAATTGCATAAGTGACTCGCGCCGCTCGATCCACATCGTCTCGCACATTCCCGTGAGCTTAGCTTTCAGAACTTTATTCAAGACGTTATTTATCTTCGCAGATGCATTAAAAAAATGCAACAACGTTTTTTATAATGCCTATGGAATTTCTGATGCTCGAAACAGCTGAGCTTCTTGACAAGGAAAGGTTCAGCGCGTGGTTAAAGCAGAGACAACGAGACACGTTTTTAGCTTTTTTTCTGAATTTCACTACAGCACCACAGTTATTTGATACCATCATTGCACACCCATCCGTCCCGATTCCAACACAGTCAAGTAGATTCAAACCCATTTCTTCCAAGAAATGGGTAAACTTCCAAGAAGTTTAGTACTAGCTGGCCAATCACTTTTCTGTTGACAGTCGGCTCTTTGTCTGCAGTGAAACTTTCAAAGGTGGCATGATGAACGTCAGCAAAACCTATGAAGTCTTCGCGTCTATGGTTATCGAAGGCATATCAGAGAGTCGAACTAAGTTGCGATGAATGTGACATATCTTTTGTCTCATCGAAAATGATGCTGATACACCTTGCTGACTTTACTGTCTCTAGAATGACCCCTATGACTTTTTTCGCACAACACTCAATAAACTGGTTTTGAGTTGTTTTGCTGATAGAAGTAACATTATTTTCCCGATGTTTTCAGTTGTTCTTTTAATTTACTGTCGCCACTTTCAACACGATAACGTAGTAGTTGTTGGAAGTTTCCTTCATTGGAAAGCAGCATATCATCCAAGTTAAGCTGCCATCATCTCGATGGCCCCTAAGTGGAATATTCTGCCTTCCTATAAATATGATTGATTCCAGAATCGGCTTAAGCCTCTCTCTGTTTTATGTTACTTGCTTCATTCGCTGTTCGTTAACGCGGATATTTACAGATTCGTGCGGAGAATGATAGGCTCTTAGAAACGACTTTCCAGCTTCTACTGCGTCACGATGGTACTGGAAAGTATCATGTACTGTCAGGTCTCCATCTTTTTCCAGTAGCTTAGCAAATTTTGTGACAACCTTTGTGACCAGCTATTGTAGGGCAACCTGTCTGTTTGAGCCCCCGCTCGCCCCAATTACAAAAAGACAGCAGTATTTACAAATAAGGCCTTTCTTGGCAGCAGAATACACAGGCCAGTGGAAACTCTGCAAATGAGAATCGTTAAGTACCTATTTTCATCTTTCCCCCGCTTTAAATGAACAAAATGCGGCATTTGGTACCCAGTCGGCAAATTCCATGGCCTCTCCAGAAGCTCGCACTTTATTCGGTCGTCAATGGCATGTATTGTACCGATGTGGATCCCAATATCGTTTTCTGGAAAGAGGGTAGGGGGCGGGGGTGTTGTTGGATGATCACTGTGAACGCTTACGGGGTCAACAGAAGATTGCAAAGTGTCCGGAATTTGTGCATGTTCGCCACTTCAAACAGAACTAATTGAAGAGCTACTTGCAGTTACAGTTACACTATCCGTTCTGCGAGACTTTGAAATGACAAAGCTGTCAAGCGTCTTTTGTCTGCGTTTTCCCGACATTAATAACGCTTAAACGACGAGAGTCCTCGTGACAGACGCACATTCAAATTTCATTATACACTGGAATGAAATGTTTGTTTTGACATTCCAGAACATTCAGAACCGGTTGCGTTACGTCTCGAACAGGGAGGGGACTGGTGAGAACTAGCTAAAAGTTACCGGGTAAACTGTTGCTACGTATGCTATGAGGTGAGAAATACTCGAGGAGGAAACGGCGGAGGGGGAAAAACTGTGAAATGAACGTTATGTACAAAGGTTTTAGAGTCTAGTTACAGTAGTTAGAACATGCGATATTGCAGACTTCCGTAAGTGCAGTAAAACAAAAACAAAAAAATTACAGCCCGTCTAGGGGGGCGACAGCCCCCTGGATCCGCCGGTGGAATAAGTTTTTACAAGAATTTAGGGATCCCTGCCAAAGTTGATGAGGATATTTTGATTAATTTATACGGAGTTCTCTAATAGTTGAGTGCTTTTGTTAATAGTTAGGAGTTGAGTGTTTTTGCAGAAGTCGTGACAAATGGGTTGCAACTGTGGAGCAGCAAAAGTAACAATCTTTAACGGCTTGTATACAAACCAGAGGGAGGATCATGCATGCACTTACTGAGGTCGGATTCAACTGGTTCTGTGTAATAATTTCCGCTAGCCTGCCGGGGCTGACGTAGAAATTTCGATACATTTATACTAAATTTTCAAACACAAGTTTGATAAGCTGTAGACTTCGTTCAGATCCTACGTCCCCTTAACCTAGATTAAGTTGTGACAAGAATTTAGGGATCCCCGCCAAAGCTTATAAAAATATTTTTTTTTAATTTATACGGAATTCTTTAATAAAGGTATGATCCGGTACAGATCTTACTTCTAATAGCCTAATAGGTTATATATAGGTCTAATAGGTTAATAACATAATATTTATTAGTCTACGGCACTTGAACCATATTTTCATTATGACCTTTTAAGGCGAATTTTACCCATGCCTTTTTATTTTTTCTGGCAGCTCCAATTTCTCATTGGTGCTTCTTAAGGCGCAAAAGGCAAAGTAGACAATTTTGAAGAGTTTTTTTTTTTGTGTGTGTGTGAGGGGGGATCATATCCAGCGAATGAAAAAGCTGTTTTCACTGTTGCTGATTATTTATAGTATTTTGACTTGTAATAAATTATTATAAGATTATAATATTATCATTGTATTATAGTAAAATGATTAGTATTACTATATAGAACAATATAACTATTATACTACTATTAACACCATCGTATTTGTCTTCACAGTTTCTAGTTTCCCATGAAAGTTTTGGCAAATTATACAAAAGGATTAAGGCAAGGGTCGGCAGCATATGAAACGCGTGTCATCAAGCGACCCATTCACTAATTTTAAATGACAAACTTCAATTCCGAGAAGGTAGCCTATAAAAAGTAAAAACAAAAAAAGAATTTTAAACATAAAAATGGATAAAATAGTTTGATGAAAAAAAAATTAAATAGACACCAATAGCAATGTTTTAGATCCATAAATAAAAAAAATATATGATATAGATATAAGGAGATTCTCCCCTGAGAACACTTGAAGGATTTTTAATGAGATTCTTCAAACGAATTTGATCATTAGCATGGGTATTGTATGTCATTCTCTCAGTTGGCGATCAAGTTAAGTAGCACAAAGATAGTGAAGTAGTGAAGTGAAGTTAAAGAATTACTCCATGAAATAGTTATTATTATTTAAAAAATATTGGCATGGACAAACAAATAGCAAATATCGGTTATGTCAAGATGATCTGACAGACAAGAATTTATACATTAGAAATATTTATGCATTATATATACAGAATGTATGTACATACATCTGTGTGCATGCACATACAAAAAAGCGTGTATGTATTGAAATAGTGACATATTTATATGTACTTTATTAAATAACCTCCAAGATATAAGAGTATGGGCAACTTACAAGAGTGGTCACTCGTGCTACTGTCGACAAAACAAACTAGAACACCATCTTGCGTTTGGCGACACTTGGTACTGTTTTCAGAGTAATGCTAAGAATCATTAATTTAATTAGGGTGATTGATAAAATTAGGTTAGTAACAAGTGTCTGGTCTCAGTTCCTGACAGACAAACTACTACAGAGGTTGAAAACATGCCAAGTGCTACCAAACACTAGAAGACATAGGTAGGTTTTTTTGTCAACACTAGCATCAGTTACCACCCTTATAAGTTACCCATGCTCTTTGACCAAGACAATATTGAACCGTACCAACCACTAGTTCTCCTAGGGGGAAATAGGGCCTGATAAGCTCGAGTGCTCCAAGCTAAGGTTGGGACCTCGTAGCTATGATTCACGCCCCCATCCCTAGTGAGGCTAGAGGAGAGCCCTAGGTTGCACCTCATCGCTATGGAGTGGTGAAACGTTCTGCTGGTTGCCTAGCCCGACCTGCAGAATGGCTAACGCAACGGGACGCCAAAAGCATGGGGAGCTGTTGGTCAAGAGTATTCCTATAAAACACCAATGGATAGAGAAGATTCAGATATAACGAACAATACTACGGCGTCCGCGGTAGCCGATGCGGATCAGGTTCGGATGATGCCTGATTCGAGAAGTGGGCTAATCATCTCAACCAAGAAACTTAAAGTTGGTTCTTGGAACGTAAGAAGTTGCAAGGCCGAGTCAACTCAGATGCTCCTTACTCATGCAATAAAAAGTATGGTCTTAATATATGTTGCCTTACTGAGACTAGATTAAACGACATACTGACGAAATCAATTGACCTCACGGATTTAGAACCATTTAAATTTTACAAATCTGGACCGACTGATGGGAGCGGTCTCCCCGGAGCCAGATTCCTCCTGGACCCAATTGCTCATTCATCTGTCATCTCTTGGCAACCAGTGTCAGCAAGAATCTCTACCCTGAGATTGAAAGGCTGGATTAGAAACATGATTATATTGTCCGTCTACGCGCCTATCAGAGATAGCCCTGATGACGCCAAAGATGCGTTCTACTTTAAACTACAGAGAATACTCGACTCTGTCCCAGGACGTGCCATACTATTTGTCGCTGGTAACTTTAACGCAAGGGGTGGTAAACCGGGTGCAAACACCAAAAGAGTGATCGGGCACTATACCATCGGAGATAGATGCTCGAACGGCGTTGCCACAGCTTGCCAGACACAAAAACCCATGTCTGGTTAACACCCAGTTCGAGCACAAGAAGCACCATCTCGTGACCCGGAGATCTAACGACGGGGTTACCAAAGCCCAGATCTACCACTTCCTTCTCAGAAGACATTAGAGGAGCTCAAGTCTCGATGCAAGAGTCTACAGAGGCGCGGGTACAAGCTCAACAAACAGCTCTGATCACTTTCTTCTCATCTCTAAATTTAGTCAAAGACTAAGCACCCACAAAAAGAAGATAAAAACCAATCAGTTTGATGTATAAAAACTACTGAGTCCGCAGATCAAGGCTGATTTTGAGCTGAAGCTTAACAACCGATTTGATGCCCTTACTGACTACACGGACATCTAAGACCGATGGTTCAAGCTGAAAGTTCTGACGCAAGAGGTAGCTGAACAGGTTCTTGGTTACACCAAGAGGAAACAAAGGCTATGGATCCCGGACAAAACAACTGAGCTAGTGGAAAAGAAACGGTCCCTTCTCAGTGTCCCTAAAGAACCCCTAAAAAATACTCGCAAGCTGGTAAAGCAGTCTGCTTGTAGCGACAGGGAAAATACTGGTCACAAATGGCTTCTGATATTCAACAAGCAGCAGAATCACATAACCTAAGGAAAAAATTCAGGCCACTGAGGAAAGCGACAGGCAAGTCCACCATCTCCACGGACTCCCTGATAGACAAAACGGGCAACCTTATTCAGAAGGAAAAAGACCGCCTTGAGAGATGGAAAGAATATTTCTCCGAGCTCCTTAATCCCACAAGAGCTCCGTGTGATCTACCCAATTTCCACACTGTACCGAAGGAGCCCTACCAGATAGATCAACAGCAACCGTCATTTGTTGATGTTATTCGGGCACTGAAAAACATGAAAAATAACAAAGCCTCCGGAGAGGAAGGCATCTCAGCAGACATGTATAAGGTCATCCCCTAAACTATTTTGTCAACTGAAAGACTTGCTAGTTGAGGTATGGACGACAAAGAAATTCCCAAAAGATTGGAGACTCTCAGTACTTATACCGGTATATAAAAAGGGAAACAAGGCAGTCTGCTTCAACTACCGAGGTATATCACTAATAGACCACGACATGAAGGTCTTTTGCATAATCGTCCAAAACCGTTTCAAGGACGCCCGAGACATGTAGAAAAGACAAGAACAAGCAGGTTTCAGAACTGACAGGGGCAGTCAAGAACATATTCTCACCCTCCGCCTCATCCTACAGCAGAGCGAGAGATTTCAATTGTCTGCTATCATCGCCTTCATCAATTTTGTTGCCGTTTTTGACTCCCTTATCAGGACCGAGCTTTGGAAGATCATGGTGGAAGACGGTGTGCAGTAGAACTAATCGAGATACTCAAAGGAGCCTATGAGTCTACAGTTACAAGAGTCCGAACTGCCGACGGCGAAACAACCGAATTTGACGTTGAGTCAGGGGTCAAACAGGGGTGCCCCCCTTTCACCAGCTCTGTTCAATTACATAATAGACTGGATTAATTCAATTACATAGTAGAATGGCGAATCCGCTTTGCACCCACAAAAGGTTTGTCGTCGGTCAGAGAGAAGACAACCCGATCGCCCTGACAGACCTCGACTTCGCAGACGATGTGGGTTTCATGAGTAGCTCGTCGGCTGAGCTCCAAAAGATGATCAACGATGTCTCCTGTATGTCAAAGAAAGAGTAGCTCGTCGGTTGAGCTCCAAAAGATGGTCAACGACGTCTCCTGTACATCAAAGAAAGCTGGCCTCATGATAAGCAAGTCTAAAACAAAAGTCATGAAAGCAAACGCCCCAAACCACCCAGATATCCAAATAGATGGTAAAAAAAAAAAGGTAAAGGATGCGGCACTAGACCCTTAAGGTCCAAACCGGCGGTGCTGATCTCCGTTTCGTGGCCCTTCAGCCAGGAAGTGCAATGGGGGGCTGGGGGCCAGCCAACCTATGCTTTCGCAAACCCTTCCTGTTTTACCTTCCCCAGATTTCTCCAGGTACCCATTTAGAGCTGGGTTGACTCTGGCTAAGCTTACAGGGCACACCACTGACCCGCGTCCCAAACTAAGAAACTGACCACACCAGGGATCGAACCCGAATTCACGGATTCTCAGCCCAGCGCGCGTCCACTTAGCCAGAACGGCTTTTTTTTCCATATAGATGGAAAAAATAGATGGCATCCAAATAGATGGCAAAACCATCGAGACTGTTGAAGAGTCCCGCTACCTTGGTTCAATCCTAACACCGAAAAGTGATGCAGAAGCTGACGTTAGAGCTCGAACAGAAAAGGCTTGGGGCGTCTTCACAAGCATGAAGAAGTCGCAGGAATAGACATGAAATTAGCATCAGAACGAAGATGAGCGTCTGCAAGGCAACTGTTCGATCGATCCTGCTGTACGCCTGTGAAACTTGGCCTTTAAAGGACAAAAGATACGTTCACTAGAAGTATTTCACCATCGCTGCATGAGTCAGATACTACAGGTCAGCCGATGGTCTCATATCTCAAACGCTGAGGTTCGAAGGCGTTGTGCCCAGAAGACCCCCCTCTCGGTAATCATAGAACAATGACTACTGAAATTCCTGGGACACACACTACGACGGCGAGCTGGAACCATATCCCGGGATGTCCTTACCTACGACTCCTTTCCAGCTTTGAAACGGAGACCAGGCGGCCAAAGGAAGAATCTCTGGCAGACATTCAAGAATGACCTGGATCCTTGGGGTGGTTTCCGCCAACACGGACGTCGTTGGGATAAGGACTGACTGAAGATTGCAGAAGAGGCTGCTTCTGACAGATCGTGTTGGACTACGTTAGTCATCCCATCGTCCATTGGTGCCAAGCAGGATGGATCATCGTCTGGTTCCCGGCGAAAGTAAAAGTAAAGTAAGCATACTTTTCTTCAAAACATAGACGTGAGTCAAATAATAAATTAAGATAAACCTGAACATACAGGAAAACCTAAGTTAAATTAAAAAAAAACACACAACAAATCTTTAAAGAGCTTTGTTACCAGGTACAGCAAAAATTGTTGCAGCTCGTAGCATTGTTAAAACTAGGTTAAATTTTGGAAAACAAAAAAAAAATTAAAGAGTCTTGTCACCAGGTACTGTAAACTTTGTTGCAGCTCTTAAAATTGGTAAAACTACGTTGAATCATAGGCAGCGCAATAGCGCTGCCTAAGTAAAGAACGACGTTGGCTCAATGTATTTTTTTTTTTTTTAGACCAGGGGTTGTCTAAGGAGTTGTCGTAGAAACTTTGAAAAGGGCTCATTCGATTGGAAATTGGAGTGGCTTGTGCCCTTTTTAATAGTCGAAAGTGATTGGGAGGCAACTAACACCCCTTCCACGCCCACCATTTCCCCAAACACATCCAATCAAAATTTTAAGATAGCCATTTTGTTAAACGCAGTTGTAAGTTCTGGAAATTATACCTTTGAGCAGGACACCCCCCCCCCCAGTCTTCAGGGCAAGGGTTATAAGTTATGCACTGGGAGCATATAAGGATTTTATTGAACGCTTTGTCGTAGAAACTTCAATAAGGCCTCATTTGATTGGAAATTCAAAGGGCTAGTGCTCTTTTTAATAGTCGAAAGTAATTGGATGGCAACTAAGCCCCCTCTTACGCCCACCTTTTCCAGAAACACATTCAATCAAAATTTTTAGATAGCCATTTTGTTCAACGTAATTGAAAGTTTTGGAAATTAGGTCTTTAAGGATGACACCACCTCCTCCCCACAGCCCTCGGGGCGAGGGTTGTAAGTTTTACCCTGGGGGCATATAATGTTTTTTATAGAAAGCGTTGTCGTAAAATTTTCAAAAAGGGCTCATTCGATTGGAAATTGAAAGGGCTACTGCCATTTTTAATAGTCGAAAGTATTCGGAGGGAGAATCCCCCCCCCATGCCCATCACTTCTCCAAGCATCACTTTTTTTCCGATAAACATTTGTATATGGCCATTTTGTTCAACGAAGTTGAAAGGTCTGGAAATTATGTCTTTGAGGATGACAATCCCCCCCCCCCATAGCCCTCAGGGCAAGGGGCGGAAGTTATGCCCTTGGGGCATACAATATTTTTATAGAAAGTTTTGTCGTAGAAGCTTCAAAAAGGGCTCATTTGATTGGAAATTGAGAAGACTAGTGCCTTTTTTATTAGTAGAAAGTGATCAAAGGGCAAATGCCCCCCCCCACGCCCATAACTTCCCCAAACACTTATAATCAAAATTTTGAAATAGCCATTTTGTTCAGCGTATCAGAACGGTCTGGAATTCAGTCTTTGAGGACAACAAAATCCCCAGCCCTCAGGGTAAGGGTTAGTTATACCCTGGGGACATATAAGGCTTTTATAGAAAGCATGGTCACATAAACTTCGAAGGGGGCTCATTGGATTGGTAATCAGACACTCTAGTGTTCTTTTTAAGAGTCAAATTGATCGGAGGACAGCTACCCCCCCCCCTAACACACATACGCTGTATTGTCCCGAAATACATCTACCAGAAATTTTGAGATAGCTATTCTATTCAAAATGGTCTAAATATCATATAACAAGGCCTTTGGGGTTGAAACAATCCCCAGAGATTAGGGGCAAGAGTTGTAAGCTATGTTCAGGGGTGTTTAAGATTTTTTATGGAATGGATGGTTGTTTAACTTTAGAAGATGCTCAGTCTTTCTCCCTGAAAAAGACTGTGTCAATATAAAACGAACATAAATTTATTAAAAAAAACTTTTTCAACAAAATAAGTTTTCAAAAAAAAGTAAAGAACTCCAATAAACCAAAATGAACAAAAATAGAATCAAATAATCTACCAAGAATACAACTACCACAAATCAGTATCAATAAATAAATGAAAAACCCAAAACAAACAGAAATTAAAATAATAAGAGTCAAACTCAAAACGAGCAGAAAGTAAATATGATTAGGGTTCTAAACACCAAGCTTTCTAAAAGTCAGTACATAATTTGTACTTTACTGAAAAAATACTTTTAAATTTTTTCACTTTTCTGACTTTAAGAAATCAAAAATCAATTCAGATTTTAAGGAATAATTATCAACATATGTACATGAAACTGACAATGCAGATTTTTTTCAGTGAATCCATTTGAATTTTTTTCAGTAAAGTATAAATTATATTCTGGTTTTTAGAAAGCTTGGGGTTTAGAATCCTTCTCATATTAATTTCTGCTCGTTTTCAGTTTGACTCTTATTCATTTTAATTTCTGTTTGTTTTGGGTTCCTTATTCTGAGACTTAGTGGTAGTAGTAGTCCAAGTAGTAGTAGTAGGAAAAACAGAAGTAGCAACAGTAGTAGTAACAGTAGTACTAGAAGCAGTAGTAGTATGAACATATTACCTTTTGGTAAGTTGAACATCACTCTCATTATGCTCTGGAAGTTTCAACTAAATAATCTAAGCCGTTCCTAAGATATTTCTGATGCGCCCTTTGGGCAACTTGTATACACAGAGTGTGTTATAATTTAGTTCAACTTACACCTTAATATTTCCTGAAATTTTCAACTTAATACCCTAAGCCTTAGTAGTAGTCAATTGTAGCAGTAGTCAAAGCAGTTTCCGTCAATTGGTCATCCCTGTATTTAATATCATCTTAATACTCTAGCTTAATACCCCAAGGGATTCCTGAGATACACCCTTCTGCTAGCTTGCATGTAGAGAGTATTTTCTGATTAAGTTCCACTTTCCCAACAATATTCCCTGAAATTTTTACCTTTATGCCCTTAGGCCTTAGTGGCAGTAAGAGTCATAATACATGTAATAGTAGATGTATTATTAGCAGCAGTAGTAGTGCGAACATATTGCCTTTAGGTCAATTGTACATCCCCCTCACATGCCTTGGAAGTTACAACTTAATACGCTAAGAGTTCTTAAGATATTGCTGATGTTCCCTTTGGCAATCGGTGTACACATAGTGTTTTTTATTTAGTTCAACGTCTCCCTCGACATTTTCTATGATTTTCATCTTAAGTCCTTAGACTTAGTAGCAGTCACTTTAGAAAGAGTAGTTCTAATAACATTAGTAGCAATGGTTGTGGGAGGAGTGGTAATAGCAGTAGTAGTAGTAGCAGTAGCAATAGTACTTACATTATCTTTTAGTCAGTTGATCATTCCTGATAGACACCCTTTTGACAACCCACGAGCACATAGTTTGTTTTTATTTAGTTTAACACTCCCCTCAACATTCCCTCAATCCTTCACCTAGAAGGCCTTAGCCATTTTGGACAAAGAAGGTCAAACATGCCCGCCCTTTCCTGATAACAAAAATTATATGCAATCAATGGGCTAGTTGAACAACTCGAAGTCTTTGCCACATAAGCTGTAAGGGGAGGGTACTCATCCTTAGAGACACAGTTTTTAGATCTTTCAACTATGCTGAACAAGATGGCTATCTCAAATGTTGGTCGAATGTTTTTGGGAAATAGGGTGAGTGGGAGGGGAGCTGGTTGCCCCGAGATCACTTTTAACTCTTAAAAAGGGCACTAGAACTTTTAATTTCTAACCGAGCCAGCTCCTTCTGAAGTTCCTACGACATCTCCTTCCATAAATAGAACCTTGGTAAAAAAAAAAAAATACATTCGCTCTTTACTTGGCAGCAATATTACACCACCTATGATTTGGAATGTAATGTTATTGATAATTTCCATAAATGCAATTGAACTAACATCAAAGATAAAGCATTTGAAATTACCTCTTTTAAAATCCTATTGATTATATCTGGTTCCGATTCCATTTGGAGTCATATACTGCCAATCTGAAAAAATCTTCATTAATTCTATAGCAAATATAACATAAAAATTCATAAGAATAAGGTTAGAATGTCAAGATAAATAGATCTACTTCTAACAACAGATCGCAGAACAAAGTAAGTGGAGACCAAACTTCCACTGTGCACTCTCCTCCACCCTAATCAGCTCAACACGTCACTCTTTATTTTCTTGCTAAACCAATCCTTTTAACCTCTTCCGAGTGCATTCAGCGATGAAATACTTTTCGCTTAGCCATAAATGGGTGGCTAAAAATCAAGTCTTTGGCCATTTATCATCCTTCATCTACAAAATGTACCCTAGCTATAAGAGTCTTTCTTTCATTTTAACCCTAGAAAATGGGATCAAATGACATTTTTCGTATAGTTTATCGTTCAAACGAGTACAAAAACCTATCATTCGGCCATTTCTCTAAGAATTCTTGGGCACATTTTCCTCAATCTTTTGAAGCACCCAGACCCATACTTAAACACTATCATTACTCAGGCTTCCAGTTTTCTAATCATTGTTCAAGACACATATTCCTGATCATAAAAACTCTTATACCACTAAAAAAGAAAATAAATTACTATTCAGAGTGCGAATACACCAAATCTACATATGGAGTACGGTCAAATTATAAAGTGATGGTTTCAACATCAAAATGATACAATTTCTATCAGTTCTGAAGATTTTAAAATTGTCTCCGCTTATTGATTGATAACCCAAATCCAATTACAAGCTAACGGTTACCCAAATACCCACTGTCTTATAGAAAAACAAATTTCCTATTGTTCTTCTTGTATTTTGTTGTTTATGATGGAAAAGCAGTGTGGTCTTCGTCGCTATTTAGTCATTGCATAGCTAGATAACGATTGCTCTACTCTATTTCTATGGAGACGTATATTTATGCTGTAAGATTTCCCCTCTAATCTTCTTTACAGAAGTTTTATGCAATCTCAAAACTACGGATGTTAGAAGAAATAAGTTTTAGGTGGAAAAGTCATGCAGCCCTGTCTCCTACCACCGAAATACTCAATTTTGACGATCTTTATAATTGGTTCCTCCTCCTCTTAAAAAAATAAAATAATTATTTTCCTTTAAATTAATTATATACAATTTTTCTTTTTTTAAATTTCCCTCCGAATACTTTTAATTTTTAACCATTCAATAATTACATCCATAATTTGAACAGAACCTTAGAAATCGCTTTTTTACCCAAAATACTTACTTTTGTTTCCTTTTGGAGCTGTGTTCTCTTTGGTGAAAATCCCCCCACACTCTTAACAGGTTAATTGTAATTTTTTCATATTACTTAATTTTATGTGTAAGTAAAACGTCATTTTGAACATTACCGCCTAAAAGCTCGTGTATATACCGTGCCCTCTCCAATATCATTTATTTACTAGCATGGACTTTCATAAATAATGACGAAGACCCCACTACCTGCGCTTCATATAGAACAAGAGAAGATAACGAGGGAATTTGTGAAGACGGTGGATAACACAGTAGTATAATCTACACGAATATTTCGGCTATTTCAACAGCCGGCATCACCGAAATAAAATATAAGGCAACGAAAAAGAAACCAAACTTACTCAAAGAACCACATCGATAAGCAGATTTTTGAACTAAAATCATAAAATGAATTTTTTTTAGTCTTGGCTGAACTTATTTAAGGTGAGGAAACCTTGACTCTTACAAAATTTATGATATGATTTTAGTTTAAAATTTGTTTTATGCTGTATTTCGCTGAAGACGAATGTTGGATATACATTCGAAATATTCGCACAGCCTGTCCTACTGTATTATTCACTGTCTATACACATTGATTTTCAAAGATGCTATCATTTTCACATTTTATGGATGTTATGTTATATGTCATTGTTACTTCAATAATAGCTAAAACGCAATGCGTGTATATAACTATTACTCAGTGGCGTCATTTCATTCTGAGCTAGGGGGGGGGGGGGGCAAATAACCTCTGTGTGCCCCCTAGATTGGCCAGCTCACAGTTGTTGAAGAGCAATTTACCTTCACAGTGGTTAGCACAGGCCTCTTCCAAAATCGACAAATAATAGTAAGAATCAATATTTAGTGTTTAATGAGTAAAGAGAGAACTTAATCTTAAAAGTAATTTACAGTTTTGTTGCAACACTGGGAACTGACAAGGTCTCATTTTTCCAAAAATATCAACCATAGCATTGCAATTCAATAATTTCACAAGAACCTTTCACTAGATCAAACAGTTCGTTGTTACAACTGTAAGCAAGGAGCGACCTTGTAAGTAAGGGCTCAATAGTAACCGGAACACAATTTTGATACCAATAGATATATCAAAAGAATCGGTTTATTATACTGACTTCAAATATAAGTTTTATGAAGTTTAATGTTACCCAACAAAAATATTAAAAAAAAAATCATAATAATTCGTTCAACGAAAAGCAAAAATCTACATTAAATTACGACGAGTGAAAGAAAATTCGAAGAGCAATTCAGGTGAAAAATAAACATAAATCTATTCTGTGGTGGCACAGTGGGTTTGATCTCAACTTGGTAATACGGGACATAGTGCTCGAACTCAGCTGTAGCAACTTACTACAGAGCCAAGCCAAGGACCTTAACTGTCAAAAAGCCTCGTTAATCCATTAAACATATACACGAACTCAAATCCCTATCAATAAACGAGTGAAACCCCCCAAAAAAACAATTATAATTAATAATTAAGTTAAACTTGAGCTAACAGAAACTGCAATAAACAGGAATAGGGCCAACTTCCGCTATGCCACATAAAGACGAGAACGTCATTTCCACTTTAATGAAAACAAAATACATTTTAAACGTTTTCTCCATGCCGAAATAAGAATTGCTCTCAGTAAAGCACAGATGGCATTCTGGTCTTTATAAGGCATTGGTGCTTAGAATTATTGCTTAGGACATAACCAGGGCTGAATAGCAGCATTTTCTGTAGAAAAATTATTTTCTTCTTTAGGATTTCCGTCCACCATGACTTTCCTTCAGATATTGATTTGCAGCAGAAAGATTGCAGTGGTAGCTGACCAACTCTAACGGGAAAAAAAGCTTTTATTTGTTAGGGCTGCTCCTGTTTCCAATAGTTTCTGTCCGTTTTAAGTATAATAAAAAGGGCACTAGAACTTTTAATTTCCGTTCGAATGAGCCCTCCCAGGATATTCTAGAACCACTGGGTCGATGCGATCACCCCTGAGGAAAAAAAACACACACAGAAAAAAGCAAAAAAACAAATAAACACGCATCCGTGAACTTTCTTCTGGCAAGAAATACAAAATTCCACATTTTTCCAGATAGGAGCTTGAAACCTCTACAGTAGGGTTCTCTGATACGCTGAATCTGATGGTGAGATTTTCATTATGGTTTTATAACTTTTAGGGAGTGTTTCCCCCTTTTTTCGAAAATCAGGCAAATTTTCTCAGGCGCATAACTTTTGATGGGTAAGACTAAACTTGATGAAACTTACATATTTGAAATCATTATCAAAATCTGATTCTTTTGATGTATCTATTGTTATCAAAATTCTGTTTTTTAGAGTTTCGGTTACTATTGAGCTGGGTCGCTCCTTACTTACAGTTTGTTACCACGAACTGTTTGATAGAGGAGAAACTTCAAAGCAAACTCTAGTTAGTATTCTATGTTTATTCATGTGTATTCTGTATACTTTTAAACAAAAAAATAAGTTTTTTCCACTAAAAGTAAGGAACAGCATTGAAAATTAAAACGAACGGAAACTATTCCGTATATGAAACGGGCTGATCACTCCTCAGCACCTCGCTCTTTACCCTGAAGTTTGACTCTTTGTACCAACTCTGCTTTAAAAAAAATAGCATAAAAAGCGAGGTGTTGAGGAACCAAGCAGCACCAAGCCGCCCGCGGGAAAGGCAGCTACGCTCGCTTCTCCTCCATCCCAATCTATTCAAAACCTCCCTCTTTACACCATCCCAAGAAGTTCCCATTTCTCTTAAATCTTTCCTCAAGACATCCTCCCACCCAAATCGGGGGCGACCTGCTTGTCGTTTGGTCCTAGACGGTTGTCCGACAATAACAGGCTTTGGCAATCTGTCATCCTTCGTCCACAGAACGTGCTCTAACCATCTCAATCTTACTCTCCTTATAGCCCCATAACGCGAGACTGAACCACATTTTTCGTACAGCTTACTGTTTGAGATACGGGCAGTCAGTTGGGTACCCAAAACGATCCGTAAGCAATATCTCTGGAAAACGTCTAGCAAATCGTCTTTCGGATTGCACATGCTTCAGAATCATACTTAACCACTGTTGTCACTGTAGCTTTCATTCTAATCTCGGCTTACAGACTTATCGTCCTAATCTTCCAACTTTTTTCAATTATGAAAAAACACCCTGGGCCTTGGCTATTCTACTTTTAAGCTCTTCGCTGTACCCACCATCTTTACAAATAATACTACCTAGCTAGGTGGAGCTGTTCACTTGATTGATCTTCTCGTTACCCAACATCATCTTTAGAAAACTCTTTTTGAATCCTGTTCAACAAAAGAACATTGTTAGGCGTAGACTAGATAAGGAATATTTACTGAACCAAAAACATAACGAGAAGGAATAGAGTGAAGTAATCCGATTAACCACGCTTCTTGACTACTAAGGTCAATCCTGTAGCGTGTTGCTGCAGCCAGGTTTGACCTCTGGGTCTTATAATAAAAAATTCTCGCTGGCGGGGAATCGAACTCCGGTTCTTGAAGAGAAACGAAAAACAAATTCTTGAAACAGAAGGAAAAAGACAGCTCCTTGCCGGAATCTTCGATGGAGCCTATGAGAATTTAAATTCCAGAAAACTTTCTATCCGTTTTAATTGGCAAAAACGACTTTGAATACCAACAGCTGAGAATATATTACTGTTGAAAAAGTAATCCCATGACTAAATAGTGAGAAACGACCTGAGAATGGGTAACGTTGACAAAAACCATAGAGAGATCCAGAGCGCACTGATGTTGCTCAAATCCCTACTTAGTAGCTCCAGTAATTAACTTAACCAGAATACGAAGAGCCTGCTGACAACCTATTCCTGCAGAAAAGCCAATCTGATTTTAACCAAATACGCATCAGAGATAGTAGATAGAAGGACAAGATACTAAAAAAGAATACTAACGTTAAAGGAAACCATTACCGGTCTCAACAACGTATAATCAATCAGAATCTTACCTTTTTTAGGATTGACGTAAAAAACGATCTCTCCAAAAAAGGTTCAGGCACTGTATAGATACATAAACAAATTTGAAATAACAGTTTGAAAAGTTTGATGAGAGCAGGACAATCAACCTTTAAATGCATACCACAATTTAACATGTATTCATGCCTGTTGAATTCTATTGCCTAATTTTCATAATGATTAATACCTTTTTGGAGGATTTTTATTTCAATTTCTAAACTTATTAAAATTTTGTGTGTAACTTGATCAATGCCTTTTTATGAGAAATTTGACAAGAATTACGTTTTGTATATTTAGAATCAGCATTATTAATTGGTTTTGCTGCTTTTTGTATTTTCTTAATTTTTTTTCGAGTTTTGCTCATATATCAATATAAACAAGGATAAGACACACTTTCATTTACCTCTTTATTCAATATTAATCTAGCTACTTATCTCACTTCGCATCTTAACCGCAGGAATATTTTTTCGCCCAAGAAACTAGTCACTTTAATGTAATTATTACTTTAATGGAATCATTAGTACGCCTACCTTAAAAGGGACCTAAACTAAAGCTTTTCTATCGGCTAAATCAAATGCCTGTTAGTAATCTATTAAGCTGAGGGCTAGAGAGACACATCTTAATTTTTATTCTGGTGAATAAAAAAAACTGACAACTATCATAGGCAGCGCAATAGCGCTGCCTAAGTAAAGAACGATTTTGGCACAATGTATTATATTTTTTTTTATTCTTGGTCTTAGACCAGGGCACTTAGTATCGAAGGAGTTGTCGTAGAAACTTCGAAAAGGGCTCATTCGATTGGAAATTGGAGTGGCTTGTGCCCTTTTTAATAGTCGAAAGTGATTGGAAGGCGACTAACACCCTTCCACGCCCACCATTTCCCCAAACACATCCAGTCAAAAATTTGAGATAGCCATTTTGTTCAGCGTAGTTGATTTCCAGATAGAAATTATGTTTTTGAGAAGGAAACTCCCCCACAGCCCTCAGGGTAAGGGTTGTAAATTATGCCCTGGGGGCATATAAGGTTTTTATAGAAAGCGTTGTCGTAGAAACTTCAAAAAAGGCTTGTTCGATTGGAAATTCAAAGGGATAGTGCCCTTTTGAATAGTCGAAAGCGATTGGAGGACAACCAACCCCCCTCTCACGCCCACCTTTTCCCCAAACACATCCAATCAAAATTTTGAGACAGCCATTTTGTTCAGCGTAGTTGAACGTTCTGGAAATTAGGTCTTTGAGGATGACAACCCCTCCTCACAGCCCTCAGGGCAAGGGTTGTAAGTTATGCCTTGGGGGCATATAAGGATTTTTATAAAGTTGTCGTATAAACTTCAAAAAAGGCTCCTTTGATTGGAAATTGAAATGGCTAGTGACCTTTTTAATAGTCGAAAGTGATTGGAAGGCAACTAACATCCTTTCCACGCCCACCATTTACCCAAACACATCCAATCAAAATTTCGAGATAGCAATTTTGTTCAAAGTAGATGAAAGGTGCGGAAATTATATCTAAAAGGATGACACTCCCCCCACAGCCCTCAATGTAAGGGTTGTAAGTTATGCACTGGGGGTATATAAGGGTTTATTGAAAACTTTGTCGTAGAAACTTGAAAAATGGCTCATTCGATTGGAAATTCAAAGGGCTGTGATTTGACGGCAACTAACCCCCCCCCCCCCCCCCTCACGCCCACCTTTTCCCCAAACACATCAAATAAAAGTTTTAAGATAGCTTTTTTCAACGTAGTTAAAAGTTTTGAAAATTAGGTCTTTGAGGATGAGAACCCAGTCAGAGCCCTCTGGGCAGGGATTGTAAGTTATGCCCTGGGGACATGTAAGGTTTTTTTTTATAGATAGTTATGTTGTAGAAACTTCAAAAAGAGCTCATTCGATTGGAAATTAGAAGGGCTTGTACCCTTTTAATAGTCGAAAGTGATTGGAGGATAGCTAACACCCCTTTCAGACCCACCATTTCCCCAAACAAATCCAATCAAAATTTTGAGATAGCCACTTTGTTCGATGTAGTTAAAAAGTCTGGAAATTCTTTTTCTAGGATGACACTCCCCCCACAGCTCTCAGGGCAAGGGTTGTAAGTTATGACCAGGGGGAATACAAGGTTTTTTTTTTATTGAAAGTGGTTGTCGTAGAAATTTCAAAAAGGAATGATTCGACTGGAAATTGAAACGGCTAGTGCTCTTTTTAATAGTCGAAAGTGATTAGATGGCAAGTAACCCCTCTCTCACGCCCACTGTTTCCCCAAACACATCCAATCAGAATTTTGAGATTACCATTTTGTTCAATGTAGTTGAAAGGTCCGGAAATTATGTCTTTGAAGATAACAATCCCTTCACAGCCCTCAGGTCAAGGGTTGTAAGTTATGCCCTAGGAGCATATAAGATTTTTATTGAAAGCTTTGTCGTAGAAATTTCAAAAAGGGCTCATTCGATTGGAAATTTAAAGGGCTAGTGCCCTTTTTAATAGTCAGAAGTGATTGGAGGGCAACTAACCCCCCTCTCACGCCCACCATTTCCCCAAACACATCCAATCAAAATTTTGAGATAGCAATTTTCTTCAACGTAGTTCAAAGTTCTGGAAATTAGGTCTTTGAAGTTGATACCCCCCCAGCCCTCAGGGCAAGGGTTGCAAGTTATGCCCTAGGGGCATATAAGGTTTTTATTGAAAGCTTTGTCGTAGAAACTCTAAAAGGCTCATTCGATTGGAAATTGAAAGGGCTAGTGCCTTTTTTTAATAGTTAAAAGTGATTGGAGAGCACCTAACGCTCTTCTCACACCCTCCATTTCCCCAAACACATCCAATCAAAATTTTGAGATAGGTATTTTGTTTAACGTAGTTGAAAGTTCTGGAAATTAGGTCTCTGGGGAGGACAACCCCATCACAGCCCTCATGGCAAGGGTTGTAATTTATGTCCTAGGGGCATATAAGCTGTTTATAGAAAGCGTTGTCGTAGAAACTTCAAAAGGGTTCATTTGATTGGAAATTGAAATGTCTAGTGCTCCTTTTAATAGTCGAAAGTGATTGGAAGGCTTGACATTTTTATAGTAAAGATCGATGTGGGTACAATGTATTATTATTTTTATCTTTTTTTGTTTAGACTAAGGCACTTCGTATCGAAGGAGTTTTCTTAGGAACTTCGAAAACGGCTCATTTGACTGAAAATAGAAAGGGCTAATGCCCTTTTTAATAGTCGAAAGTGATTGGCGGGTAACTAGTCCCCCTCCCACACCCACTCTCCCATTTGCCCATTATGTTAAAAAACTAGAAGCTGCCTTAAGATTAAATCAAAATGCACTGTGTTAATGTTAATTCCCAATAAGGCATCTCAGCAGTATCCCAAGAACGACTGAGGGTATTATGTTCAAACTTTTGAGGCTGCTTCTGCTCTTAAAATTTCACCAAATAAAAATAGCGTAAGTGTATCCAAACTATTAAAGAAAGTAAACAGATTTTTTTTGCGAATGGTATCAACTTTTTTATTTCAGATCAACTAGAGGAGGTATGTTGTAAAAAATTGCTGAAAATTTTTCTCAAGCATACAAATAGCAGGCCAAACTATAAAGTCTTAAAAAAACGAAAAGATTTAAAGATTTATTTTCTTTTTCCCTGAAAAGACAATGTCAATATAAAACGAACAGAAATTAATTTTAAAAAAATTTCCACAAAATAAGTTTTTCAGAGAAAAGTGAAGAACTCCATTAAACCAAAAATGAGCAAAAATAAAAACAAATAATCTACCAAGTACGGAACTACCAAAAATCAGCATCGAGAAATAAATGAAACCCAAAACGAACAGAAATTACAATGAATAACCGAGTCATCCTCAAAACAAGCAGAAATTAACATTAGTGGGGGTCAAAACCCCTATGCCTTCCCAAGGCCAGAACATAATTTGCACTTCACTGAAAAAAAAACAAATGAATATGCAATGTCAGTTTAATATACATATACTGATATTTAGTAACCAAAATACTAATATTATTTGATTTATTAAAGTTATAAAAGTAAAAACATTTATATTTTTTCAGTAAAGTGCAAATTATGTTCTGGCCTTGGGAAGGCATAGGGGTTTTGAGCCCTACTCATGCTAATTTCTGCTCCTTTTGAGTTTGAATCGGTTATTTATTGTAATTGTTTGTTCGTTTTGGGTTTCATTTATTTATCAATGCTGATTTGTGGTAGTTTCATGCTTGGTAGATTATTTTATTTTATTTTCGCTCATTTTTGGCTGATTGGAGTTCTTTACTTTTCATTGAAAAACTTATTTTGCGGAAATTTTTTTTAATTAATTCAAAGAAAAACTTGGTAGCCCTTAGAAGTGACGTCCAAAATTAACTCGAGTGACCATATATGTGTAGGTAAAACATGGTTTCTTCGAAAAATCATAGTTGCATAGTAGCTTCATCCCACCAAATAGCAATCCTCGCCTCATTGTAACAAAAAATGAGAAAAAAAACTTTTTAAGTCTGGGAATCTGTCATTTTCGCTCATTCACTTTTTCTTTCAAGCGACTTTCTTTCCTCCCTTTGCGATGAAAGTGGTATTAATCAAAACTGTATTAATAGTGCTTTTCTTTGTGACTGAGGCTATTGCTGAAAACTGTATTGATCAATGCAAAAAAGGTACTTTCATTTCTTTTCCTGTTTTGGCGCCATCTGTCATAGCCACACTCGTCACACTGAGAATTTATAAAAATATAGATGACGTTCCCTTCGTTCGCAAGCGAACAAGAAGAGGGCGCAGAGGTGGCAGAAAGAAATTTAAAATTGACGTGTTAGTCACCTATGGACGATTGGCCAGCCAAAAGCCTAAGCGTGAGAGTTGTTTAGTCTCAATCCCGCGCGTGAGCCTACCGCCCCGGCTGATTCCTGACAACAATGCTCCTAGCAATGATTTCGGGTCTGATTGTCCTCCAGTATTATCACCGCAGGTTCTCTCTTGTAAACACCAACTTCCAAACTTCCTTCTGAGCAACGTCCGCTCACTAACGAATAAAGTAGATGAGTTAGATGTCATTCTACGTCAGAATAACATGGCAGCTCGACGAAACAAGTGGAAGGATGGCTGGTTACAAGGTTTTCTTGAACACTAGAACAGACAGGATTGGCGGAGGTGTTGCCCTGTATGTACGCGATGATATCCCCTGCAAATATTTAGATAACTTCAATGACCCTAACCATAAAGCAATCTGGGCATTATGCAAGCCAAAACATTTACCACGAGATGTCTCTTGCATCATTATCGCAAGTATCTACTATCCTGAAAGCGCCAAGAACAGACGGCTGTTGGTATCCTACCTTCAGTCTACGTTAGACACATTACGTCAGCAGTATAGCAGCCCGGGCTTCATAATAGCTGGTGACTTCAACCAAACAAAGAAACAATGGCTTGCTAATACGCTGGGTATGTCACAAGTGGTCAAGATACTCACCCATGTGACCGGGAGCACCCTTGACTTTATTCTTACAAACCTTGCTCCATATTACAAAGACGTGTCTTCGAACGGGCCATTGGGCAAATCGGACCATCACACTCTGCTGATGAACGCAAAAAGTGAAATCAGGAAGCTTAAGAAAATAAAAGTACTCCGGAGACCTATCACGAAGTCTGCTATTAATACGTAGGGAATGTGGGTCGGTACTCACTGCTTCAGCGAAGTATACAACGGAAGCGATGTCAAAAGGAAAGCAGAAATATTTCAGTCCCTACTCTATGACAAATACTAAGAAGTTTTCCCGGAAAAGCAATTTGTCGTGAGCGAATCTGACAAGCCCTGGATCACTCCAAAAATAAAACAGCTGATTCGCGAAAAAACCACTGTAAGGCAGTGAAGTGGTGACGCAACGTCACTACGATTATTAAGAAACAAAATCGTTAGCCTTTGTCGCGAGGCAAGAAAGTCCTTCGGAAAATCTCTTTCGGACCCTGAATTAAAAAAGGATCCCCGTAAATGGCACCGTCTAGTAAGGCAGATTGCTGGAAAAACAGTATCATCCATTATCCGTATTCTGAACGATGATGGGTCATTCGTGAGTGCAAATGACGTCAACAATTACTTTACTGACATTTGTACATCCTTTCCTGCCCCAACTAACCCTGAAATAGAGAATCTACTGTCAATATGCCCTGACGAAGGTGAAATCGAAATAGTCGAGTATCAAGTTTTCAAAGAGCTGAACAAGTTGAGTCCATCCAGTAGCTCTTTTCCTGAAGAGCTGCCTATAAGGTTAATACGAGAGTTCTCTCTTTTCCTGGCCAAGTCACTTGGACACATCATCAGAGAATGTTTCGCCCTTTCAACTTTCCCGTCGTGCTGGAAACGCGCATTTGTGCGTGTTATACCGAAGACTAAAGCACCCAAATCTTGCAACGAGTTACGACCGATATCAATAAAATCTACCTTTGCAAAAGTCATCGAGTCATTCATCCTGCGTGAATTGCTCAAGCAAACACGGGAAAACATAGACCGTTATCAATATGGCGGCCTCAAAGGTTGCAATACTTCAATATACCTCGTGCGCCTAGTTGACATTATCTTTAAGTGGCTTGACAAGGGCATTACCTTCATCGACCTAGCTCTCGCCGATTTCAGGAAGGCATTTGACCTGATTTGTCATCTTACGCCAGCAAAATATATGCGAGCAATGGGCGCACAGAAGCGGTCTCTTGCATTAGTGATGAGCTTCCTTCAGGACAGATTGCAGTGTGTATTTCCATTGTTTGAAGGTGACTTGATCTCATACTGGTCTAAACTCACCTGTGGAGCATCTCAGAGTACAAGACTTGCTGGTTTCATATTTATCTCGATCATCAACTTCCTCCTTCAGAATTTCGAAGAGCGACTCAAATTCGTCGACGATTTATCATTTGTTCTCAAATACCTCGTGAGAGAAGGTGTAATCGAACGTCAGTACAGCGAGACCCTTCTGGCATCCTTCTCTGAGGACTGTGAACGTTACAAGCTGACACTGAATGCAGATAAATCAATGATTCTCAGGTTTTGCCCCTTAAAACGTGATCTGGAATTCCCACAAGTCCCTTTCCCTGTTGTCCATCTGCAAAAATCCTCGGAGTCACATTATCGATGGACTGCACATTCACCGAAGACATGGAGAAGGTTATTAAGGCTGGCAATGCATCACTTCAGATCCTAGTCCTGATGCGCAGGTTTGGCTGCGACACTCAAAGCCTAAAAAATGCCTATATTACGTATGTGAGACCTCTACTCGAATATGCCGTCGCTGTCTGGGGACCTTTTGTCCAGAGCACCCACTAACTTTGCGATGACCTTGAATCTTTGCAGAAACGAGCTGTTAACATAATCGTTGGTAACAGAAGTGACAACTACAACAAACTCTTGCAAGAACTGAACCTTGAATCTCTCAGCGACAGACAATTATCACTGATCATGTCCCTCGGCAAGTCACTGCTATCTTCGCCCCATCACAGACTGATCCTCCCACCCGATGCTCCTATTAACCAAAGTACCAGATCCCAGTCGAAGCTACAACCCCCGGTCTGCAGGACCAACCGCTACAAAAACACGTTTGTCCCCTTTTTCGTAGAAGCATAAAACAAGACTTAGTGTCATTTGTATTCACGTGTTAGTGTTCTTATAGTGTCATAGTAGTGTTATTTGTATTTTTTTCATATTTTTGTAAAGACGACATAAATTAGCCATGGCTACGCTGTTCGATCTTAATAAACCTATGTCTGTGTCTAAACCATAGAAGGGGCATTCAAAGAATACCTGAAAATTACGTCAGTAGTTTTTACTTTTATAACTTTAATAAATCAAATAATATTAATATTTTGATTACTAAATATCAGTAAATGTATATTAAACTGACAATACACATTCATTTATATTTTTTTCAGTAAAGTGCAAACTATGTTCTGGCCTTGGGATGGCATAGGGGTTTTGAGCCCAACTTATGTTAATTTCTGCTCGTTTTGAGTTTGACTCGGTTATTTATTGTAATTTCTGCTCGTTTTGGGTTTCATTTATTTATCGATGTTGATTTGTGGTAGTTTCACGCTTGGTAGATTATTTGATTTTATTTTTGCTCCTTTTTTGTTTAATAGAGTTCTTTACTTTTCTTTGAAAAACTTATTTTGTGGAATGTTTTTTTTTAATTAATTTCTGTTCGTTTTATATTGATAAAGTCTTATCAGAGAAAAAGAAAATAATACTTTAAAACTTTTCGTTTTTTCAAGAATTTATAGTTTGGCCTGCTATTTGTATGCTGGAGAAAAATTTTCAACAATTTTTAACAACATACACCCTCTTAAAAATCTGGATACAAATAGTAGTGTTTAATTTACTTTAATACCTCCTCTAGTTGACCTGAAATGGAAAACTTGATACCATTCGCAAAAAAATCTGTTTACTTTCTTTGATAGCTTGGATACACTTACGCTATTTTGATTTGGTTAAATTTTAAGAGCAGAAGCAGCCCCAAAAGTTAAAACATAATGCCCTCAGTCGTTCTTGGGATACTGATCAGATGCCTTATTGGGAATTAGCATTAAAGAGTGCATTTTGATTTAATCTTATGACAACATTTAGTTTTTAAACAAAAAGTCAAATGGGAGGGTGGGCGTGGGAGGGGGATTAGTTTCCCTCCAATCACTTTCGACTATTAAAAAGAGCATCAGCCCTTTCTATTTCAATCGAATGAGCCCTTTTCGAAGTTCCTACGACAACTCGTTTGATACAAAGTGCCCTGGTCTATGAAAAATAAAAAATGAGAAAAAAAAAAATAAAAAAAAAAAAAAATTATATCCACATCGATCTTTACTATAAAATGTCGAGCCTTCCAATCACTTTCGACTATTAAAAAGGGCACTAGGCCTTTCGAATTCCAATAAAATGAGCCTTTTTCGAGTTTCTACGACAACACTTCCTATAAACACCTTATATGGCCCAGGGCATAAATTACAACTCTTATCCTAAGGGCTGTGAGGGTGGTTGTCATCCTCTAAGACCTAATTTCCAGAACTTTCAACTACGTTAACCAAAATGGCTATCTAAAAATTTTGATTGGATGTGATTTGGAAAATGGTGGGCGTGAGAGGGGCGTTAGTCTTTCTCCATTCACTTTCAACTATTAAAAAAGGCACTAGCCCTTTCAATTTCCAATCAAATCAACCCTTTTGAAGTTTCTACGACAACGCCATCTATAAAAATCTTATATGCCCCAAGGCCATAACTTAAAACCCTTGCCCTGAGCGTGGTGAGGGAGTGTCCTCATCAAAAACATATTTTCTATCTGGAAAACAACGACGCTAAACAAAATGGCTATCTCAAAATTTTGATTGGATGTGTTTGGGGGAATGATGGGCTTGGGGAGGGGGCTAGTTGTCATCCAATCACTTTCGACTATTAAAAAGGGTACTAGCCGTTTGAATTTCCAATCGAATGAGCCTGTTTTGAAGTTTCTACGACAACGCCTTCTATAAAAACCTTATATGCCCCAGGGCATAACTTAAAACCCATGCCCTGAAGGTTGTGGGGGAATGTCCTCCTCAAAAACATATTTTCTATCTGGAAATCAACTATGCTGAACAAAATGGCTATCTCAAAATTTTGATTGGATGTATTTGAGGGAATGATGGGTGTGGGGGGGGGGCTAGTTGCCCTTCAATCACTTTCGACTATTAAATAGGGTACTAGCCCTTTGAATTTCCAATCGAATGAGCCTGTTTTGAAGTTTCTGTGACAACACCTTCTATAAAACCCTCATATGCGCCCAGGGCATAACTTAAAACCCTTGCCCTGAGGGTTGTGGGGGGTGTCCTCCTCAAAAACATATTTTCTATCTGGAAATCAACTACGATTTTTTTTATTATTGGTAGAGAGGGAGGTGCTACTCGTGACGGGGCACCATATATGGGCATAGAACCACGTGGTTTATGGTTTTCTCACTGAGAATGAAAAAACAGTATTTTTCTCACTTGAAAAACAGGAATTTTCTCACTTTTATGGATGTTTTTATGGTTTTTGTCAGTGAGAATGAAAAAACAGGAACTTTCTCACATTTATGTCTGTTTTATGGTTTTTGTCAGTGAGAATGGAAAAACAGGAACTTTCTCACTTTCATGGATTATTGAGTCATTAATCAAATTGTTTCCGGGGAAGTTAATTAATGTCTGACAGATGACGTCAAGTTAATTAATGTCTTTGATGTATTTCCAAAGAGACTGTTTCCGGGGCAAAGTTTAGATCACACGTGACAGATGATGTCATGATTGATTGATTTGACACGAAAGGGAATTAATTTGTTGTTTCTAAAGAGAATTGTTTCCGAGCGAATGTCTATTAATGTCTTTGGGGTTCTACCAAGAGAATTGTTTCCGAGTGAATGTTTCGATCTTAGCAATGAAGAGATTGATTCAGGAAAGGGTTTCCAAATAATTTGAAATGTGTCAGCGCAGAGATGCCAAAACAAAAGGAACACGCTGAAATTACGTTTAGGGATTATTTGGGCGAAACCGTTTTAGCCATTTTATGGAATTATTTCGGCGAAACATTTAGAGACATTTTAAAAGATGATTTAAAAGATGATTTTAGAAGAGGATTTGAGGGTGAAACTGTGGTCGTTATAATACACAAGTTGTATTTTAACAGTGTCGTGAGGTCCCCTACCCCAACCCCAAAGGGTTCAGATCCCCCTACCCCAACCCCAAAGGGTTCCAATCCCCCTACCCCAACCCTGAAGGAAGCCCCCGGTCCTCAAAGGTCCCCCAAGCTCCCAAAGGGCCCCCGGACCACCAAAGGCCCTCCCCGGTCCCCAAAGGTCCACCGGGCTCCCAAAGGACCAATCGATCCTTAAGGGCCCCCAGACCCCCAAAGGCTCTCCCCGGGCCCCCAAAGGCCCTCCCCCACTCCCCAAGGCTCCCCCGGGCTCCCAAAGGACCACCCAGCCTTCAAGGGCCCCCGGATCCCCAAACGCCCTCCCCGGGCCCCCCAAAGAGTCCCCTCTCCATTTTTAATACTTTTTTATGGCTCTATTATATCTTTTCAGAACAAGTTCCTTTCATAATGTCATTCCTAAGCCCATTTTCCAACTTGAAGTACCAATCCTTTCACCCACAACTATACTTTACAGATTTTAGATACCTCAACACCAAGAAATATTTTTCAAAAGTCATTTCAGAGCAAGTTCCTTTCTTAATGTTCATTCTAAACCAATTTTCCAACTTGAAGCATCCATTTTTTTCACCCACAACTATACTTTACAGCTTTTTGGATACCTCAACACCAAGAAATATTTTTCAAAGACCATTTCAGAGCAAGTTCCTTTCTTAATGTCCCTCCTAAACCCATTTTACAAGTTGAAGTACCCATCCTTTTCACCCGCAACTTAGTTATAGGTAAGAGTTTGAAATTTTACCTTAGAGACTTAGCTTAGAGTTCTAGTTTCGTTTAGTTTTAGTTAAAAGTATAGAGTTTTTTAGCTTAGAGTCTTAGCTTAGAGTTTTATTCAGAGTTCTAGTTTAGTTTAGTTTTAGTTAAGAGTTTTGAGTTTTACCTTAAAGTCTTAGATTAGAGTTTTAGTTAGGGTTGAAGTTTCGTTTAGTTTAGTTATAGTTAAGAGTTTATAGTTTTAGCTTAGAGTCTTAGCTTAGAGTTTTAGTTAGAGTTATTGTTTAGTTTAGTTTTAGTTAAGGGTTTAGAGTTTTACCTTAGAGTCTTAGCTTAGAGTTTTAGTTAGAGTTGAAGTTTAGTTTAGTTACAGTTAAGAATTTAGAGTTTTAGCTTAGAGTCATAGCCTAGAGTTTTACTTAAAGTTATAGTTTGGCTAAGTTTTAGTTAAGAGTTTTGAGTTTTAGCTTAGAGTCTTAGCTTAGAGTTTTTT
>JAQQPU010003016.1:0-10939 GCA_029168905.1 Artemia sp. Kazakhstan ARC1039 | reverse complement strand
CAACTCTATCTCGGTTAAGCAAATTCTCAAAATGTTCGGCCCATCTCGCTTTAGCTTTTGTCTTATCGCTAATTGCCACCCCATTCCTATCTTTAACTGGGACAAGTCCGGATTGACTACTACCTCTCAATTTGTTAACGTGCCAGTACAATATTTTACTATTATGCCGTCTAGCTGCATCTTCTAAATCCTCGGCAATTTTATCCATGGCCTCCACTTCACACCTCCTTAGTTCATATTTCAATGCTTTCTCCACTTTCTTTACATTTCTTTTGTTTTCATGTGATCTATCACTCAGATAATTCTTGTACAAGTCCTTTCTCCTTTCTATTAAACTTAAAGCTTTTTCACTAATATTCTTAGCTGCAGTTCTAGCTTTCTTCCCTAATACACCTTCAGCAACTTCACAAATTATTTTTCTAAAATTATTCCAACCATCTTCCACATTATCAAATTTTAAACTCTCAAGTTTAGTATTCAACTGTTCCTGGAAAGTTTCTCTCAAATTCTCATCCTGGAGTCTACTAACATCATAACTTCCCGGGAGGTAATTACCCTTCCGATATTTCAGCTTTAAATTAACCCTTGACACTACTAGATGGTGATCTTTACTTTTAACATCAATAACAGCACTCCTATATACCCTAGTATCTTGTATTGATCCTGCCAGTCTTCGATTTACTATAACATAATCAATAAGGTTTGTTGTCTTACCATCACGTGAATACCATGTTAGCTTATGAGCCATTTTATGACCAAACACCGTATTGGTTATAACTAGATTGTTATACCTACAAAATTGCAAAAGTCTGTATCCATTACTGTTTTCTTTTCCTACACCAAATTTACCTAAGCTGGGATACCATCTATCCTTATTTCTACCAACCTGGGCGTTAAAATCTCCCAGCAATAACATCATATTTCTACCTGGGACCTTGTCTATTTGCTCCTGTAACTGTAAGTAGAATTCATCTGAGTCACTAGTATCTCCATCAGTCGGTTCTTTTTAGTAACATTCAAATTTACAGCCAGATACTTTCAAAAGGTATGAGTCCTGAAATAATGGGACTCAAAAGCAGGGAAAGAGCTAATCTGGTTTTCTCTCCATGGTTGAATGGGGCGTTAGGACTACACCAATCTTGATTATCTTTGAAAACATTCCTCTTTTGATGAGATGCCAAAGGTCTCAATAAAAGAGGTTTTGCAGACGGTGAAAAAAAAAGGCAGGTTTTAGGTCCTTTTGGCATAATGTTTTTTCACGAATTTAGACTTAAGCCTTTTTGGTAAAATTTGTATCTCAGTCAAAATTTAAGATAAGGCCATTTTGAATTGACATTCAGAAATATCCATTAGATCTACGTTGCTAATACTACTAACAACTCACTACAGCACTAAGCAATCTGAGGCCAACAAAGCTGTACACACTCCTCCAAACCAATCTATTCAAATCTTCCATCCTTATGCCCTCCCAAGAAGTCTCAATTTCCATTAAAACTGTTCTTACGACCTCTTTCCACACCATTTGGGAATGACCTGCTTTTTGTTTCTCCCCAGATTATTGGACAAAAAAGAAAAATCTTTGGCAATGTGTCAATGTGCCTTTCTGCAGAACGTGCCCTAGCCATCCCAACCTTAGTCTCATTTTAGCCTAAGAAAGCAGGATATAACTACATTTTTGTACAACTTACTGTCTGAAATATGGTCAGGCAGATGAGTACCCATAAAGATCCATTGACAATTCCCCTGGACAACACCTAACAAATCCTCCTTCATCTTTTAAACAGCCTGTGTTTTGGCATATTCTGCTCTTGATTTTCCAGCTTATCTTTCTATTCTTCCAAACCTTTTCAGTTGCGAAAAAAACGGGCTATTGAGGTTCTACTTTCAATATCTACATAGCACTCACCACCTTGTTTCTATGTCAGAAATGGGATTGGGTATAAAATAACTGGATTTTTCACAAGGTAATACCCCCAGCACTTGGATAACGCATCAAATAGGCAAATATTTAAATTAAATATTAATATTTACATAAAATATTTTCTCTCAGGCAAATATTTAGAATAAAATATTTCTTCTGTAGACATAAGTTCTGGCAACACCAGAGAGTTGGGGCTCTCTGAAAAAAAAATATTTCAATAGAATTAAAGTAGTACCATTAGCAGGGCCGTCACGTATGGGGGGGGGGGGGGGAGGCGGCACCCCCAATGTTTTTGGTGAGTCGGTAAAAAAACCGATAAAATTCTTTGTTCGGTTCAATAAAGACAACGAAAATACTGACATGCATCATCTACAGAAATTTCGAACTTGGTCGGTAAACGCAGCAGTTTTACTGACTCCTGCCGTGATTCCACTGATGGTACCACAATTTTCCATTTGGTTAAATAAACAGCAATAAGATGTGACATGATATGTACCAAAATCTAAATCTCAGTTGGTAAATGCAGCGGTTTTACCGACTGGTGCAGTGATTTTACGTATTGTATTTGAAACGGACATTATGCTAATTATTGACAAAAAATAGTTGGTAAAATCTCTTACCCTCCCCCCAAACATTTTGGATAGCAACAACCCTAATCATGAGTATTGAATTCTCTAGTTTAACGAATTAATTAGGATTGAAGAACTTATAAAGAAAACATAAATAAGCACACAGAAGTAATATAGCAAAAGCATGCACAAGCAGATGTGATAAATACACTCCCATTCTTCAAACGTGACAAAGTCTATGGGCCAAGCTATGTTTCTGGCCCAATAACTCCCTTACTACAGGTCCAGGGTAAGTTCACTGAAGCAGAGGGAAGTGGTATAACTTCCATATGTGGTATAAGTGGTACAACTTCACAATGGTCTGCAGGGCATAGAAAAGCAGGTATGATTTTAGGTGATGAATTTAGCAATATTTTGTCTATTCTCCACTTAAGTAATGATCAAATTTATGTGATTTTTCTTTTAGACAGGAAATTCAACTGAAGTATCTAGGTAGGACCATGTAGGCACATCCTTGTTTTATTTCAAGGTACTGGGGTGTCAGGTTATTTGGGCAAATGTAAACAGCCTCAGGAGTTATGGGTTCTGTTTTGTTACAACCTAGACCTGTCAACCGTTTCAACAATACTGGATCTAGCTATGTCATCATCTGAATCAAATGCTTGAACACAATCAATAAAACTGAGGACTAAAAGTGTTTGATGACTCAAGCACTTCTCAATTTAATTAAAATCAAGTAGTTGCAGACATCAAGCCATGGCTAATTGTAGAAAAAGCCACGACAGTTAGCCCGGGTGAGTGAAAGACAAACCTGGCGTAAGCTCATCGTAGGATTGTAGAAAAATTATGTCATTTTACTTGTTGACAAGAGTGAAATCTAAGAGTGAAAATTTGGTCAACACGTCCTCTATCCTTAATAAAACTGCACTTTTCTTCTCTTAAAACTTTGTCTACAGCATCTCTAAGTCTAGAAATTATCATCATACTAAGTAATTTGCTATTTACAGAAACCAGGCTAATAACTCTATTGCTACTGCACTCATTCTTCTCATCTTTCTTATACAGAGGCTTAATAAGTTGTTTTTTTTTATATATCACTAGGTACTTCACCCTTTTCGAAAACATATTCATAATCTTTGGCAACTTTTTTCTAACCTCATAACCACCTTATTTAAGAAACTCGCTTACCACACTATCAGCAACTAGGGCTGTATTATTATTTTTTATCCTTTTAGTACTGTCACTAATTCTTCCTCATATAACATATTTTACCTTCACATCCAAAGTATAACAAGCTTTTTCATTCTCCTCTATATCTTTTCCTATAACTCTATCGAAGTTTAGTACATTCTCAAAATGTTCTGATGATCTCTCTTCAATTATTTTCTTGTCACTAATTGTGGCCTTATTCATATCGTTAACTGGGACAAGTTCAGATTGACTACTTCCTCTCAATTTATTAACATGCCAGCCTAAGATTTTACTACTATGCCATCTAGCTGCATCTTATAGATGTTTGGTAATCCGATTTCTTTACATTCCTTTTATTTGCATATGATCTATAACTCAGATATTTCTTGTACAAGCCCCTTCTCCTCTCTATTAAACATAAGGGATTTCACTAACAACCTCACAAACTTTTTTCCTAAAATTACTCCATCCATCTTCAACATTTTCAAACTTTAAACTCTTAAATTTAGTGTTCAACTGTTCCTGGAAAAGTCCTCTCAAATTCTCATTCTGGAGTAACCCTTCCTGAATTTCAGCTTTAAATTAACACCCTAGAATCTTCTATTGATCCTGCCAGATTTTGGTTTATAAATAAAATAATCAATAAGATTTACAGTCTTACATTCATGTGAATACCAGGCTAAGTTACGGGCCATTTTATGAGTAAATATTGTAGCTGTTATAACTAGATTGTTTTACATACAAAATTGCAGCATAATCATATGATTCCCTTTAGTTTTTAGTCAAAAAATGAACAACTAGTATTCTATTATTCCTTCCTTATTCATCATGAGCCCTACTCTCTGTATATGTACCCCATCCTTCGTGCCTGAGTAAATAAATTTTTATGTCATCTAATTTCATGTTTCCTACCCCTGGGGTATGAGTTTCTGACACTCCTAATAAGTCCATTTTGAAGCATCTAAATTTGTCAGAATAAATGTTGATGTAATAGTTATTCTTGAGTGTTGTAACATTCCAAGTTGCAGTTTTCACATTCTTGATAACATTGAAACAATTTTGGCTTCAGGAAAAGCAACAGTCAAAGAACCAGTGCAAGACATGGACAAAAACTTCTTCTCAAGTCTACGCAAAGCACTGGAACTTCTAGTTCAGTGCTTGTCATCTAACTTCTCAAGCCTACCTGGAACTTCTAGTTCAGTGGAGGCTTTGTGTAATCCTGGGCGTATCTTGGTCACAACATGGTTGTTAGCACTTGCTAATGCTTTTCTAGCAGCAAAAGCCAAAATTCTGCACAGACAATGTCAAGCTTATTACCTCCAAATTATTATATATTCATGTCTGGAAATATTATGCTACAATGGGAAGGCAACTCATAGCAGATAAATTAGCTAGGAAGAGGTTTTCAGCCCAAACAAGCCCACCAAAACAGACAAACTCCAGAAGAATTATCCATTAACCAAAATCCAGTGCAAATGTGTCATTTACTAGGCTATAATTTCGTCAAAGGGCACCATTCTTCAAGGTCACCCTGCAGCATGTTAGCCATCCTTTGCTTGGTGATGTTTACCTCTTTCACCACTTTGAGGTGTGCTGAAGAATTTCCTATTCTACCCAGGGAAGAAGGGTCAAACATCACTTTCTAGAACTCTACCACCACTTCCACCAAGAGTCAGCAACAAGCTTCAGGAAGGGAAACAAACTTTTTGCATCCTGGCCACTGGTTTGTATAGTAGTGTTGAGTGATAATTTGATTAAACGATATATTGATATTTCTAATTTTGATATTTGATAATTTGTATATGAATAATTCTGATCAGTATTTTGGTCAGATTAACTTTAGGTTTCGCCAAAATTCAATGACAAAAATTGTAATTAGAGAGTATTTTGCATAATGTTTTCAAATTTTGAATAGATACAAAAAAACTTCCATTACATAATTGAATATCACAAAAACTTTGATTTAGAGTTACTTGGGATCAAGATGAAAAAAAAGCTACCGGCTATGTTTGGCTGGTCAAAATCAGCAACATGTTAATATTTAGACCGTGTCATCCCCAGAGGCAGGATTACTTGACCTTTCAACTATGTTGATCAAAATGACTATAAACATGCATCGATAATTTTTTCCTTCCAGCAAAAATTATGAAATTTCACATTTTTGCAGATGGTAGCTAGAAACCCTCACAGTAAGGTTCTTTGATGCATGGACATTAATTTTATGACAACATCATATAGGTATTGCTGACACCCATATTAAAACACTTCCACAACTTGAGTTGATACGATTTTGTTGGAACTAAAGAGTCATTACTGAAACTTTGGAAAGCTGTGACAGATGCAGCTGCTGATGATGCTTGCCTGGCATTGACTATTGAAACTCCATCATGTGATTCCAACAAACTGGCTAGATACTGTAACAGCTGAATCACAGGGACTGTCATGGGACTTGCATCTGTTGATACAGAATCTAGTAAGGCCAAATCCATGTCTTTCTATTTTACTCTCAATTTGAAGAAAATTGTCAGGGGTAATATACAATTTCTTAAAATACGGATTGGCATATGTGGCAATCGTGACAAGTGTGATCTGGACAAGGCTTATAAGCCTAGAAGGTATTTTATCTAGCCAAGCCTGTCAGAGCTTCTTAGAAACATTTGAGAGTCCACCCTCACTAAACACAGTTTGAATACAGGTTATGCCAACTTATGGATAAAGCTGTGCATGCTGTGTATCAGCATGTATGAGTCAATGGCTGAATACATTATTCTTATCCTTGGGATTTGCAAAACAAATTTCTATGTTGGATCTTTTCTGGTGCATATTCACTGGTAGATACAAAAAAAAAAAAAATCAAATAATATCGTTTTCAATATTAATATTTACCTTTTGATATTTGATACCGATATTTGGTGCAATATATCAATATCTAATATTGCCCATCACTACTGCATAGACCTACCAGCCTCCTGATTTTCTGCCTTCAGCTATGAGTACAATGCACGGATGGAGGCAAATCATCTGACACTTCCCATGTTTTTCCCCAGATTTCTCCCGGTATCTATTTAGAGCTGGGTTGGCACTGGCTGAGCTTATGGAGCCATACCATTGACCCCTATTCTAAACAGAAGCTTGGACACAGGAGCAGACTGAAGTGACTGGATTGAAGTTATGGAGAACTACATTGGGAGAACAAAGTGGGGTTTATCAGATCCCATGTACTTGCGGAAGCTCGTATGTGGGACGTACTAACCAGAGTTTGGAAATTCTTCTTCTTCTAATTCACAGCAGGCGGTCTATTCAGTTGGTACTATTTAACCCTCTTCTTTTTGCCTCAATCTGTGGGCTACAGAACTACTGTTTTGGTTGTCTCTTATTTATTAGATATTCTCAGATATCTTTCAGTAGATCTTTTGACTCAAGGAGTTCAAACATAAGATGATAGATATCTGTGTGCTCTGTGTGCAGGTATAGTTGGCTAGGCTCTTGGCTGATAGTGAGATTTTGTGGTGTTTGAAGTATTTTAACAGTTTATAAAGCAAGGTATGTTGTGCAGACGTCAGCATATTACATTCAAATAGGCAATGGTCAATTGTTTCATTATTCATTTTACAATGCCTGCAAAGAGGGGACATGGGAATTGAACCACTTGAATTAGAAAGCTTATATGAGAATGCAAGGAAATTTAGTCCATTTGTTCCCGAACGAATTCTATGATAAATTTTAGAAAGATACTTATTGAGAAAGGGGGAAAGGATAGGGTTAATCTTATTAAAATTAATATCTGATAGCCTCCATCGGTAAATATCTCTAATTGGGATTGGTCTCCCACTTGGCTGGTCAATATTTATAGCATTTTTTGCTATTTCATCTACCTGATGATTACCACTTATGCCAGAGTGACTAGGAATGTACTGAAAATAAGTTTTTATGCCACTTGAAGCAAGATTATCAATAATACTGAGACAATGATAAGTGTCAATGTCCAACTTATATTGAGGAGCAGAGGCCAGCAACTCAAGGCTTGATAAAGAGTCGGAATAGATGATAATATTGTCCGAATTTGCAATCAAAGGTTGGTTTTGCTTAAGGTGTTCTAAAGCCATGATTATGGCATTTAACTCAGCAGACATTATAGATAAATTATTAAATAATCTCTCGCCCATTGCAATGTTCAGGTGAGGAAGGAAAACACCACTTGCAACCTTCTCATTCATTTTTGACCCATCAACAAATATTTGGAAGTGATTTTTATAGGTAATTGTATTAAGTTTTGCAATTTTTTTCTTGACAAAAGCAATGGGGGTTAAATCTTTATTCCATTTTGAAAATTCAGTATTTATTATGGGAAATGACCAATTCCATGGAGGGGATTGGGGGAAAGTAGGTGCAATAGACTTTGCTGGTACAGGGAACTTCTTTTGAATATTTGGCATACTCATCTGCAATACCTCTATACATGGCTAGATTTCTTAACCAATTATGTAATGTGTGTGAGCTATTTGATTCAATTTTTGTAAGATGTTTCTTCTAGAGAAAGCTACGTCTCTCCCTTATTGTTGTTAATCCACTCTCCATAAGCAGAAACTTGGTGCTTGTGGGTTTCCTAAGACCAAATATGAGACGTATTATATCATTTTGTGTTGTTTCAATTTTTTGGATCTGGGTCTTTGCACATGCACCATACACGATGAGCCCATAGTCAATATGGGGTCTTATATATGATTTATAAAACGGGAGTAAGGTTTCCTCCTTACAACCCCATGGTGTGGAAAGAAGTCTTTTTAGTATATTTGCTTTTCTATAGTATTTTTTTTTATTGTGTTTGAAATGTGGAGGTGGAAATTAAGTTTTTGGTCAAGCATGAGACCTAGGTAATTAATATGATTATCTTCTGGAATAGTTGTTTTATTTAGAGTTAGTTTTGCATTAACATGGTTTCGCTTCCGGTGAAATTGGATTATTTTTGACTTGGTGGGTGCAATGGGTAAATCTGAATATTGAGAGAATTTTTCAAACTGGAAAAGTGACTTTTGCAGATTTGACTGTGCTATCTGAAAGGTGTTGCCAGATGACCATAGCACCAGATCATAAGCATATTGTAGATTCGTGTGGGGTAGGTTCATGTCCCAGAGATATAGGGCAAATAGGAGGCAACTGAGGACTGCTCCCTGAGGTAAACCTTTGGTTATTGTCTTTTGGGGTGAAGAGGCTGAACCATCACAAACGATGAAACTTCGCACTTCTATGAAGGATTTCATAAAGGATACTAGCTTAGGGGGTACTCCAAGGTTTGCAAGTTTATTTAAAAGGATTTTGTGGTTCACATTATCATATGCCCCTTCAAAATCTAGGAAAGCTGCCACTAGGACATTATTTTTTGAGAAAGATTCATTTATTACATTTGTTAGCAAAATGAAAGCATCTGTTGAGGAGTGGTGTTTCCTGAATCCAGTTTGAGTGTGTGGGATCATATTATTTTTTTCAACAAACCAGAGGAGTCTGTGATAGATCATTTTCTCCATTATTTTCCCCATCACAGGTGTAATCATTATGAGCCTATAAGACTCATTTCCATATGGTTTATTTTTTTATCTTTTGGTTTATTTTTCTTTAAGATTGGTAGGAGGGACGAACATTTCCATATATTCGGGAACCTAGAAGATGCCCAAGCATGATTATAACAATTTAGCAGTTCTTGTTTGTGTGAAGGTGTGAGCTTCTTTATCCATGTAGGGTGTATATTGTCATAGCTGCGGCTAGTTTTGGTCCAAATATGATGTATTGCATTATTCAATTCCTGGATTGAAAATGGATTGGTTATGTACTCGGATCCTGGGCGTGGTTGGTAACTTGGGTTCATAGGAATTGTGGACAGTTTGCTTTGATTATTTGATGTTAGCTTATTAACAAAAAGAGTTGTAAATAGATTAGCTTTTCCATTATCATTGTCATAATGGGTATTATTATGTATAAGCTCATACAGGAGTGGGTTGGGGGAAGTCTTTTTCCCACAGATGTGGCTTATGACTTTATGTATAATTGGCTCATGCGTTTCTCTGGAGAGATTATTTGCCAAATTATTCCAGTATTTATATTTAGCATCTATTATAGTCCTTTTTAGATTAGATTCTGCTTGTAATTTTTCTAAATATGTAGTAGGTGATGGTTTTTTTATGAATTCTGTCCTAGCTGCCTTTTTTATCCTCCATTTATTAAGGCACTCATTTGTCCACCATGCTTTAGGAATTTGTTTAGGGAATGTTTTCTTAGGTGTTGTCTTGGGGATAGCATGATTAGCTGTATTTATTAGAAAAGATGTCAAGGCTTCAGCATGTGTGTCAACTGTTGTGTTAGAAATGCATGAACTTTGGGTGAAACTTGTAATTTCATCATTTAGCTTATTTTGGAACATAGACCAATTTGCTTTAGTGTTGATATATTTGTAGGCATGAGATAAAGTTTCAGCAGGTTCATTTAGGGAGCAAACTATAGCAAAGTGGTCAGTACATAGACTATCAATTTTATTTATGTAAATTTTATTCAAAAAATTTAATGACACAATTTGTAGGTCAATTGTGGAGAATCTGCCACTTTTGGGGTTGAAATATGTGTTCAGGTTTGGAGGGGTAGCAACAGCTAATTCATTATTATTTGAAGTCATATGCTCAATGAATTTACCAGCTTTATTTGCAGGTTTATTCCCCCACAAAAGGCTGTGGGCATTGAAATCACCACAAATAATGATATTTTTTAACATATTAGAATTATTTATATAATTAAAGAAATCCTTGGCATCTGTAGTTTGGCCATTAGGGTTATAAAAGCTTATTATATAGGTTTTTAAATTATTCAGCCAAACACTGATACCAATTACATCAACATCATTTGCAAAACCTGGAAAATTGATGCCACAAAATTTTATATTATTATTAACTAATAAAGCTACCCCACCTCCTTTTCTCTCTGAAGATCTATCCTTTCTCGGGATAGCATATCCCGGAAACTTAATTTGTTGATTTTGGGTTAAATGAGTTTCCTGGAGGCAAGCAATATTAATGGAATTATTATTCATAAATGATATTAGTTCATTTAGCTTATTTTCTGCGAGTGATCTTACATTCCATTGGAGTATTGATATATGTTTTGTTGTTGATTTATTCTTCATATGACTGTGTATCAATGTTCAGCTTTGTTAAAAGTAAAGCAAGATCTTTTTTTGCTTGAATGAGCATATCATCTGGGATGTAGATTTTTG